>OOFB01008576.1:2067-17840 GCA_900323305.1 Trachyrincus murrayi | reverse complement strand
CATGGTGATAAAGTAACTAACTAACTAACTAAATGTGATAAACAGGATGGAATTTTTGCCTTTCATCGTCCATGTTTCAATAATTAGGTAAATGTGTATAGCTAAGTATACCTAAAATAGAGACTTACATGTTGATGCTGATGGTGAACGCATGCACGCACGCACACACACACACACACACACACACACACACACACACACACACACACACACACACACACACACACACACACGCAAAGGCACAAATCTTAGGTCCACTCACATGCCTTTAGATCCACTCCCACAGCCAGGACACACATGCATCACAGAAAAGTTCACGGGCAGCATTTGCCATTAACCAGCGCTCATTCATCCACCTACGTAGCCACGGTGAGAGGCGGTAAGTGGCCAGAGGTAGCCAATCAGAGAGCCAGCTCCCATTCAGTCACCACATCCATCCTGTGAAAGAGCTCGATGACTCAGCTCGTGGGAGCCGCGGGAGTGTGGGAGACGCTCCCCCGCGGATGGACTGCATCCTCCGGGGTGCAACGGCAGAAACACGCACAGCAACACCCCTGCTTTTCACGTTCACATTACAACAACCTGCACATGCTTGGAGGAATCCGGGGAGTTTGTGCTATGAATGTGTGCTCTGTCTGGGTAGTCATAAAAGAAACAAAAGGCAAACACACACACATGCACGCATGGATACAAAAGCACGCATGCAGACACATACACATCCTGACGCCCCCTACCTACAATGTACAGTGAGAATGCCATATTCACATCAATGCAAGGCTATCTGAATCACGGTATGAACAAAGTTGTAGCATAAATGATTGATCTCTGTCGATTGGATGAAATTATAAGAGCAGGCACAGCTTCCACCATCTGGATTTAGTACCACATATAGGCTATATTAATCAAAACATTTGAATCAAGCAGCATTTGGTCACATGGATGCATGCATGAGGGAATCAATTATAATAAGATAATAAGACTAAAGCAATGTATGATTTGCAGCCATTTTAGTGTGCTAGCTGCATACAAGTGAATGATAATAGGTGCGCTACCACAGCTACAGTAGGCTAAGTTAGTGTGGGACGTGTGTGAGAAGCTAGTCACTGTTAGCTTCTGGCTGGTAGTTTAATGCAACTAGACAACTGCATACTCATTCAATGGTAGGTATACTGCAATTAGTTAAATAATACAAAGAAATCACGATATAATACTACAATATAATGGCCCAATTGTACTTTCAAATAAGTAGTTACTTTGGGTAGGGAGATTAATCAATACAATCGATTGAATTTATTTCTCTTTCTTTCCTTTTGTACACCGACAGAAAGAGATGATTGACCGTATCTTATGCTTAACTCTGGACTCTAAAGGGCCTCACATCACTTTTAGTGCAAAACGTAACGACCTCAACCACGTCTGTGACTTCTTGAGTAGAAACATATAAATCGTTCTATGAAATAAGAGCCAGGTCAGCCAGCAGTAAATGATGTTTTATTGGCCTAGGATTGTCTGGACACAATGCAACGTCCCCCAGTGCTTAACGATGGTCATCATACATTTATTTTGTGACATGTGCAGCACAGAGTATAAATATGTATCTTGAATAAAAGAGAGACACTGAGTCATATGAAAAAAGGCTTTTTTTGTTTTTTACAATGAGCATTTTCACATGTTTTCTTTTTTGAGCATTGTCTAAGTTCAAAAAATATGCCCACCGGCATGAATGGAGGACATCATTGAGACAGTAATGTGTTGAGGTTCCTCATGTTTCACCTCCATTAGTGATCTCCCCACACTCAAACCTGGCACTTCCACATTTGATTTACCAAAGCGATTGTTTTCTCAGCTATAATACAATGCATTCAGAGTTAATTTTTTTGTGTTTTACATTGAAACATCTTCTACTATCAGCCATGTTCAAATATTTGACCCCAATAACAAAATATGTATAACAATAACAAATCTTACCAATAATAAAAGCATTTTGTTATAATAGTCAGAAAGTCCCATCTCTCGCTTTTCTTGATTGTAAGATTGAAAGGAACAATGTGTGACCAATGTACAACGGTCTATATACATAGTGAAGTAATAATGCAGACAAACACAGGTGCTGAGGAAACGCAAAGTTCATTTGTGAAAAGGCTGACTGAGCCTGCGACGGAGCAATTAGACATTTTTTCATAAGGGCCGATGATGTCGAATGTCTGGTGTTACACTGCCCCCTCATGGCCTAAAGCGCACACTGCGTATATTTGCCACAGTTCCGCACCCAGTTGCACTTAAAAAGCGACAACTTTAACACGAGTCCTATTGCACGATGTTATCTTCCAGCGATGGAGACATAAAGAATTCAGTTGAAAAAGGTCAGTGTTATCTTTTTCCCAGAACAGGTGGCAGAAATGTCCTACTACTCTACTATGTCACGATTTAAATACTCTCCATAACAAAAAGTGATGAGCATCCTAGCGTTTATAAAACCCAATAACATCTCGTAAGACTTGAACGAACCACGCGAATCAGCACCAATACTATGGTGGCAGCTTTGGCTGAGAAAAGTAAACAAACAAAAACAAAACATAAAACCTTAAATAATAATTAATCCAATGACAGCAGGTATTAAATATTTGTATTAAAATTAGTTTTCAATTCCCCAAAAACAAATTTTCTGGGGCCCCACAGTATGTACATATAGAGATTTTTTTTAATATGAGGATACTTTATTAAAAAAAAAAAAGGAAAATTTTTTTTTCTCTTCCATTTGGTTTAAATAAAAATAGAAAAACCACACAAAGAACAATGTCTGTCATAGCGTCCCGACTCGCTAGTCCCGTCTTTCCTCCTGTCATAATTTCCCGTAGTTGAAGAGTACTTGGCAGACGACGGCCACCACGCCAGAGTGGAGCACAGAGGAGATGGAGATGTCCAGCAGGCGGCTCTCGTACAGTGCAAACTCCCCCTTGTTCTCCTCCACCTTGGCCATGGCCAGCAGGCCCTTCGCCGCCCGGCACATCATGTTGACGCTGGGCGGCTCCAAGGGCACGTGGCCCATGTGCAGCAGGCTGTGGGGACTCTGCTGGTACTGGGCCATGCTCACGCCGTCCTCCAGGAAGCCCACCAGGTTCCCCACGCTGCCCTTCTGCATGGCGATGACCCGCGCCGCTGTGGGGTCCCCCTGCGCCAGGTGGGACAGGACGGCCACCGCCATCTCCCTGTACACCTGGTGCTTCCTCTGGCCCACGTACCGCACCAGCATGGAGAAGAGCTTCTCCTGGCGGCTGAAGGGCGGCGTGGCCAGCAGCAGGTCCACGTTGCCGTCCTGGATGCTCAGCTTGCACAGGCACTCCAGCACCAGCCGCTGGGGGGTGAGAGGGGAGCTCTGCGGGGCCGAAGGGAAGGGGTCCCGGGCCTCGGCCGAGGGGCACACCATCCAGTGGAGCAGGCCGTCCAGGATGGGCAGGCAGATGGTGTCCGGGTAGACGGAGAGGTCCAGCTGGCCCGAGATGTTGGCCAGGGAGACCATGGCGTTCTCTCGGAGGGTGCTCAGACACTCCCACCACCACTCCTCCCTGCCGGAGGACAGCCCCGACTCCTTCTGCTCCTCCCGCGGGTAGGTTGGGGCCGATCGGTTCCTCTCGGGGTGCTGGTGGTGGAGGAGGAGGAGTCTGCCCAGCAGCAGGACCAGAGCCGGGTGGCGGGACATGTCGCCGTCATTGCCGGGGATGAAGGAGAGGCTGCGGACGATGTTGGAGACGCAGAGGCAGCGCTTGGCCAGTGACTCCTGCCAGGCGGCGGTGGTGTAGAGGGACGGCTCGTCCAGGCAGCGCGGCTCGTCCTCCAGCAGTGTGATGTGGTCCCGCTCCCCGTCCGGGTGCACCCTGAAGGGGTAGGAGGGCAGGGAGCGGGCGGGATGGGCGTACGAGAGGGCGTCCACCCTGGCGCACAGGATGTCGTCGATGGTGGCCGTGATGCGCTTCCTCGACGCTGGTTCATCCGCGTCCACCGCCTCCATCTCGCTGCCGTCGGGCTCGACGGCCTTTTTCGCCTCCCGCTCCGAAGCTGTGGAGGGCGGTTCGCCGCGTGGCTCGAAATGCGTCTGGATGTGGGCAGTGGAGTCCCCGCCGCCGGCCTGCCAGTGGAGCAGTCCGCTGGTGAATGCGGTGACGTGGCCCAGCTGTTCCGTCAGGTCCTCCATCAGGTCGTCTTTGTGGACGATCTTGATGGGGAGCTTGTCATATTTGCTGGCTTGTTTGGGCCTAGGCTCCTGCTCTGCTGCGGGCGGCTCTGCAGTCTCTGATTTACACTCTGCCTTGTTTTCACTCGCCTCCCCGGCTTTCTCCTCCTCCTTCTCTACTGCTTCTTCCTTCCCTTCTTCCTTCGTGATCTCCTCCTCAACTTCTTCCTGCTTTTCAGGAGTCACTTGTGCCACAGGCTCGGCGGCAACAGTAAGATCCTCCTCTGGCCTATCAGCTGCTTGCTCCTCCATCAGCTTCGCCCCTGGAGCTGTCTCGGCTTCTGATTGGCTGTTGCATTCTGCTGCTGGTTCGGGGCTGGGCTCTGCTTCCTGGTTGGGAACCGGCTCTAAAAGGCTTTTTTCGGCCACAGTGCCGAATTCGTATTCCTCCAGAATGCCGAATATCTCGATAAGACAACGACGGAAGTGTTCCACGATGAGCTCCAAGAAACCAGGCAACTGGACGGAAAAACAAAATAAATCAGAAATGATGACTCATGAATCATGGAAGATTTCATACATACTTATCTCCCAATTTGTGTGCTAAAACGTGCAAGAGTGCGACTACCGTGCGACCAGTGCTTCGATGGTACACACACGCGCCCCCTGCAAGGACACCCCCAACCCAGCTACACGAACCCAGTCACGCGATGTAGCCTATTCGGCTGTAGCGTTTTTCGTTCGAGAGGTTAGACAAGGAAATGCCTATATAGTTAGGAGATAAGGTAGGATATAATAATAATGGCAACAATGACATTAACCTTTTTAATTACATAATTATATGAAAGAAGGAATAATAACGAATCACACAGTTGAGAACTTTACTCGTATGGCGATGTGTGTCTGACACAAGAACACACACAATTAGTTAATTTTATAGGTTATATTGTAAAATTTGACACATATTTGTTTGAGGGACAAGTCAACACTGGTATTATAATTATATTAACGAACAAATTATAACGAATCAAGCTGTTGAGAACTCTACTCTGTGCGTATGGCGATGTGTGTCCAACACAACAACTCACACACTTATTGTATTTAGCTTTATATTAATAGCCTATCAAAATTTTTTATTGATTCGAGACATTTAATATATTTGGTTTGATTCAGACAGACGGAACACACACAATTATATCCGCAAGCAAGAATTCACTGTCCTTTTTCAACGAGCTATTTTGGTTTTGCAAGCGAATATTGTCAAAATAAAATCACAGCGGTGCGCTTCTATCTAAACCTTTATTAACCTTTTTAATTAGGCCTGTATAATTATAGGAAAGAACGGATAATAGCAAATCATGCTGTTGAGAACTCCATACTCTGCGTGCATGGCGATGCGTCTCAGACACAAGAACGCATATTTGTACGTTACACGTCATTGTAGGCTATTTAGTGTTAGGCCTATTGTATATAATATATACAGACAGAACACACGTTATATTTCACATTGGTGATATCATGACTGATTTCCTTCACTTCCAGTGAAACGCTTCTATCTGGCACTTTCGCACGCCTCCATCACAATTAACTATACGACACGAATCGCTCTATCTTTATTTACATTATATTATTTATATGTTATCAACGCCCAATTTCATACATTAAAATTGTTAATTGGATTCCAACCGGTTATGCTCCACACTCAAATTTTAACAACATTTAACAATTGTACAGGCCGTTTTAAACCTGTTCTCAATACCATACAAGTCTGTAAAATGTATCGATGAATGAAAAGCCATGCTGATGGTTACCTGGGAGAGGCTGAAGGAAGCCACGGTGGAGTCGTCAAACAGCAGGATGTTGATGGTGTCCAGAGCCCACGTGCTCTCCGCCAGAAGACCCGACTTTAGTGACATCATCACCCGCCAGGCTTCAGGGGTTCCTGAGTAGAAAAACAAAAAAAAGAGAGAGAGAGAGAGAGAGCGAGAGAGAGAGAGATGAGAGAGTTAGCGTGTGTGATTAAATGTCTTAATGTAGTGTACTAATTGGGTAAGGTAATTGTAGTAATTATGGATATTGTGGAAGTAATTGGGGATATTGTGGACCATTTCCAGAATTGACCAGCTAATTAAACATTAATGTAACAAGATTTGAGCTTATGTCAGTGTTGCTTCTAGAATACTAACTATAGAATAATAAACAGTAAAATAACAGCTCTGTAGAAAATCACAAGACTCACCAGTGTCTTTGGAGGTGGCCTTGCGTCGGGGCTTGAGAACCGGCATGGTGGCCTCCACTGACCCCAGTGGGTAGTTGAGGTCCCTCCTCAGATTGGGGGGAAACTGACCCAGAGGCCCTGCTCCGTGCATGCCCGGCCCCATCGCCATCCCCATCTTGTGCATCTTCATGCCGGACATGAACGGTGCTTTGCTGGGAGACAGCCGGGCCTCCAGGGAGCGCTGGAAGGCCCCGGGGCTGGGCGCCCGGGGCAGGTGGTTGGCCATAGAGGAGGAGTTGGGGTATGGCGAGGGGGGCTGGCGTGAGGAGAGCTGCTGCATGTGGCCTGACGATGGCATGTAGGAGGACTGGCGGTGCCACTGCTCCTGGTCGTCCCTCCCCATGGGGCCGTAGGGCGTCATCTGTGAGGAGGCGGCCGCGTGGCGGTTTCCATAAGGGTAGCCCATGTCCGTCCTGGAGGGCCACATGTTGGGGCCGTCGGCAGGGTGGTTGCTGGCGGGGGGACCCCCGCTCATCATGCCGTGGGGCCCAGGGCCCGAGGGAGCCATGCGGTCCCGGGGGTAGGGGTAGGGGTACTGCCCCTGGATGGGTCTGCGCTCGGGGCCCGAGTAGCCGCCGGCATAATGGTTGTAGATGTCGGGCTGCTGGCTGGCGTACTGCATGGTGTACATGTCCCCCTCGTGCCTCTTGCTGGGGGGGCCGTACATGCCCTCCATGGGCCGCTTGTAGCCCTGCTGGACCCAGGGTGACAGACATACAAACCAGACTGTGAGAGACATAACGCAAACTGGCATTCCAAATGTCTCTTACTTCCATAATATGAAATGCTTCCAAGTGAAGCGGATAATTAGCGCAAGTTATGAGGACTTAGGTGAAACTGATAAAACATGCTCTGCAGTAATGTTGGAAAATGGTTATCCTACCAGTGTGAATGACCTGATCACAGCGTTAAAGTTACATTCCAACATTATTAAGAATGTTCATTTGATTTGGATGTAATAACTATTAAACTAAATTACTTTCAAATATCTTGGCATACTTGTGGTGAATAGAGGAATAAATATGACGGAAATGAGCGAAGTAAAAAAAGTCAATTTAACCTATAATGGCATCTTTAAGAGCATAATAGAGAGAGACTAAATGAGACATTCAAATCATAGGGTTATTAAAACCACATTACAAGGCCATGGATTTCAACCTCTCACACTAAGACGCTGTGGTCTCTCACCTGCTGCTGTGGGTACATGCCAGAGGGGTGCATTCCATAGGGCATGCCCGGGTACTGCTGCCCATAGCCATCATGCCTGAGAGGGGGAGCACAGAGTCATCACAATTCAAAATGTATATAACCAATGTTGACCAGGAAATACAATATTCCTTCTTATTAATGACATCTGTCTTTTCCAAAAAATAAATTGAAGCACACACACAGTACACACATAGTGTATACACGCACACGCACACACACACACACACACACACACACACACACACACACACAGCACCACGTTAGGGGACAAAAGAGCCAGGACATCTTTCATCTCCACGAGCATCCGCCTGCTCAACACAGGGTAGAAGGAATGGACAATCAGAGACTGACATGGACTGTGGGATTGGGTGTATTTAAGTACAGTGTATGTATCTGTTATGTGTCACTAATAGGTTATTGTAGGGGTTGTTTTGTGTTGTGTATGCACACTATTGTTTTGCAGACCCTGTGGATGTGCACAACAAATTCCCCCTTTGGGCAAATATACTTCTATTCTATTCTACATGGGGACCAGCTGCTGCAAGTCTGCTGGTTACACAAAAAATAAATGTACTGTTTTAGCCGGTCAGTCTGTTGCTCTTCAGCTTGGACTGTCTGGGCTTTTGACGGAGTACATGAGTCAAACATGGATGTGTTGGTTATAGGGCTGCAACTAACCATCGTGTTCATTGGGAATTCACCTACAATAGCAAATGGCCATTATGAGTTACCGGAGCTCAAAGTGATGATGTCGAATTAAAGTTACATTTGCTTTTTTTAGTCACGACAATCACTTTATAATCACTTTATAGTAATCTTTAGAGTGAGTGAGTAACCAAAAAGTGTCGCTATTGGGCAACACAAGCTTGGTATTTTTAGTGGACAAATCACTACAAATATTGACCTATCAAAATACATCTTCAGTAGAGTAACGGATTCATCGACAAAATGTCAACAGCAGCCATCATCAGCACCCGTTGATTACAAACATGGGAAAGAAATCTTGATTGGACATTGTAGGTCAAAAGAGGGTCTGGGATAGGGTGTGACGGGTACAACTTGGCCCTACCTCCTGTCATAGCCCTGTGCGTAGGGGTACTGGGAGCGCTGGCCCAGGCCCATGGCCGAGGGAGGGCGCCCGTACATGTCCTGCATGCCCCCGCTGGACATCTGGCTGGGTATGTAGGGGTCAGCTCCCGCCACTAGAAGACACAGGGGAGAGGTCCACGCAGCATTATAGGACACTGTGATGAAAAATACGTTTTACCATTGAGACAGTTGATCCACTGGCTGTTCCACATCCTTGATTACCTCTACACAGTATATATAGGGACAATGTTATGGATACAAATGCAATACTTCTCAGGGTTTCTTGAATTTCTGAGGGTCAAGGGTTAACCGGCGGGCTTGCAGTAAGGGGGTGCTGTCAAAAATGAATTGATTTGTTGGTCTCTGAAACCTTTTAATGTGAAGAGCCTCAGAAAATAAAGTCAATTAGCAAGATAGCTTTCGATTTTTTCAGTTTTTTACCAAAAGATTGATTGATTGAACTAATTAATAAAATAGACATTGGCCAATGTGGATAACTTATACACATTGGGCAATTTGTATCTGTGGATAACATTGCTCTGTGGATAACATTAGAAATATTGGTGTCTATTGTGTATAATGATTGAAGGCAGTGTAAGTGATGCTGGTAAATATGGTTATATTCACATAAATATCAAAAAGACAAGCATGGACATTTTATTTCCGACTGAAGCTCAGTTCGAATTTGTTGACAATTGAAGTGGTGTAATTATTATGACCACCAGGGGGCAGTCGTCTTCTTTGACTAATTGATACTGTTAAAACGCCTGCCTATTGTTCTGATGCCACTGTTGTTATCCAGCAGCGCCACATTACTCATTCACACTCCAGTCTGTTTATTTATCGGCAACGCTGCGCCTATGCTGTCTGTTGTCAAAAGTAAACCGCAGTAATTTGTCTGAAACAGGTGCTTCTCAGCGGGGTTACAGAAGATTAAAGTTTGAGGGAAAAAAATTATGAAAAGAATATATAAAGGTGAGGATGAGACAAGGTCTAAGCAACAAGAAGATAAAAAAGCCTGCTGGGTTTTTAGATTAAGGCGCAAAATAAAAGCGTAAAATAAAAAATGAAAAAAAATAAAAACATTTGTTCTGATTTGAGATGACAACGTGATTAGACATGTCAATCACACCACCGTCATAAGTTTAGGAACAATGGCTGCAGGACATGTGAATCCTCAAAGACAAGAAATGTCTCTAAAGACTAAGACTAAGACTAGACTGTAGAAGTTTCTAAGATAGAACAAAGGAGTGGAGAGATACGGTGTCATGTGCTTCTCTTCAAACATATGAATAACCACGAAAGAGAAGAAAGATATTTAAAAAAGAAAGGATATATCGGGCCTATAGGGCCTAAGGATATATATATGGACCCTAATAAGAGTTTCGTCACTATGTTTTTCTATTTGTAATTTTTTGCATATCTATTCAATCAACGTGAGGAAATGAGACCATTAGCAAGATGATTTCTATATAATGACTCCAAATGTTCCATATTCTTGCCAAAGGGCTGGATTCCCAGCAAACTCTGATGAAGCAATTTACAGAACGCAGAATGGAAATGCAAGAATTAAATATCTACAATTAATGATAATCATAGTTATTTAATAAAAATAGGACACTTGACTATATCTGCCAAATATGTATTTTCCGATTAACTCTCTGCAGAAAGGCGCGATAAACTAATGGGAGATCTTTATTTTTTTTACTCTTTATTTCATTCACACACGACCACTTATCCAAGTCCTTGTCTGGTGCCTTAATACTTTTTTTTCTTTTCACAAAAAATAAAGAAACAGCAAAGAGATCATTATCGAGAGCGAAATGTAAAAACAACTAAGTGGACCTGTGGAAATCCGTTTCCAAATGCATTTCCTTATATAAGTAAATGCCCAAGGCATAAACACAGAACCCGTTTTACTCAAACGTAATTTCAATTTCCCCACGGTCATTCCTGGGTTAGATCTCCAAAACAGAAGTAGCGGGGAGGCGGGGGGGCCTGCAGGCTTTGTTTCAAGGTGGGCGGGATTGGATGGTGGGGTGGGGCGGCGGTGTGCACGGGGCGTCCCACTTACTCTTGCGCATGCCGGCGAAGGGGTCCTTGGCGTCGTACTGAATTCTCATCATCATATCGGGCATGCCCAGGCCCTGCTGGTACGTGCCACTAGGGGGCAGCGACGGCCCGCGCTTGTGTAGCGCTGCCGGATCGCTCACATCCGAGAACGGGTCTTGCACGTTCACGCTCGTCCTACAAAAAAAAATGGATGGAGGATGGAGGGAGGATGACAGAGAGAGGGGGAAGAAAAGAAAGAGGGGAAAATAGTCAGAGAGGTGAAGTTCGCAGTGTTGACATCAGAACCCTCCAAAAACAACAGTACGATACACAGGTGAATGCTGCACAAGTTAAATGGGATTTTGAATGTCCTTTCATTGCTGGCATTTCTGTGGCTGTGATAGCTGTTTAATGTTTTTGCCCTTGTTCATGTTCAGCTTACATTCATGGTGGCGGGCTCTGCCAACTCCGTCAAATATGCTAATATTATTCCCACACAAGAAATGATGCATCTTCATTGGAAGAGAGAGAGAAAACGCAGTGACGGAGAGATTAAAGCATAACAAGCATGTATAATTTGCAAAAAAATGTAAACAGGACAAACGACATGTTAAAAAAAGATAAACTCAGCAACTGACAAGAAAAACGCGTTCTAGGAATAGACACATTAAGACAGTCCACTTGTTTCCATTTGGGAGAGTGACAGGATTGACAGGTTGGAAATGTAGTGCCGTAAAATGATGAGGAATTAAGTTTAAAATGTTTAAAATATGTTGTATTCACAAATAGTTACAGCATGTCTTAGAGACCAAATCGTTTGTGTTATGTTGTTAAATATTATATGTTGCTTTTCGACATTGCTTTTTTGCAGCGTGTATGGAAATAGTAAGACACCTACATGCTTTAATATTCATCACATATTTATTTGGGTTGACAGGATACCTCTGGAGCATTTGTCGAACCAGACGGTATCGTGTCCCCTCATCATCAGGACATGCTGTTGCTGCACAGTCCACATCAACATCTGGACTTGGATCTCTCAACACATGGGAGCCCATGATTACCACAATCTAAGATGCATACAAACAGGTTCCTCCTGAGGAAGAATCTCTTGTTCTCGGGACCGAGGACAAGGTGTTGAGAAACATGACCCAGGCTACAAAGACCAGAAAGTATTTGGCTGATTAGCTTGATTTTCCAGTTTTGTATCAATGCTACAAGGCTATAGCTGGCCAGAAGTATTTGTCTGCTCCTAATCTGGGACCCAGCAGTCCTACGACGTTATAACAGAACTTCTGGGGGGACACGGCACAGAGACTGGGCCGGAAACCAGGAACTGCAAGGGGCAGAGTTACATCGTGGAGATATTCTACCAAAGAAAACTAATTTGCATGAGTGGATGAAGCTTTCAGAAGGGGGGTAAGTATATTTCTACAGTGGCCAATCTACATGGTGTTGATGTAAAGCCTTCACAGACACTTTTTTACAGTTTACTAGTGCTGGCTGACTTTGTGTTCGCAAATTATACGCTTACAAATCCCTGCCTCCAGCAACATGATTGGTCGAAACAAATATGAAGAAAGCAATTGAAACGCCTCGTTCACCCCGATTTGAGCTCGTCCGCCATCAGACTTTAGATATGAGTCTCTAGTCTGCTCCCAAAGCTCAGCTATCTGGCTTTGTGAGTCACAAGACCTCAGCATCTCTGGATGTCCTGAACTGTATCAGGCTCTTCTGGACTCTGAGAAGGAGGAACTTGGGAGATAAATATCAGTGTCTCTGCAGTAAACATCACTGGTAGGGGTGTATGAAAAAATCGATTCACGTAAGAATCGCGATTCTTATCATCTATGATTCCGAATCAATTCACAACTTCCAAAAATTGATTTAAATGTTTTTTGGTTTTTTTTAATTTCCCTTTTGTCTTAGGTTTGCCTTTGTGTGTTTACATTATTGCTCAGTTGATAAAACTTTTTCAAATATAAAAACTACATAATCTTATACACACTTTACTCTGCTTTCATGCCATAATTTGTCACAACGCCTTTCTTAGTGCACAGCGGACTGGAGTAAATCCTGAAATTAGCACCCCTATGTACTGAATCGGGAATCGTTTTGAATCGAGAATCGATTTTGAATCGAATCGTGACCCCAAGAAACGAAATCGTGAGATACTGAAAGATTCACACCCCTAATCACTGGTTGCAATTTTCACTGCTCCTCATCTTGTGGCCATACTCCACACCACTTTGATATGTGATGCTGATGGTCAGAGTTGATTACTAAAACTACCCTTTGGATTTAAACAAAGAGGGGTGAAAGGGTCTCGTCTGTCCCCTCATCGCATGGGAGAGTGGTCAATGCCTTCCCACATGTCCATCTGGGCCACCATGAACAATAAGAGCCATGTATCCAACTTCACTCAGAACCCCTCCAGTCTATAAGTGGACGAAAAGACAGAAGTGGATGCAAGCCACATGTGCGTTGATGACGAAGCCACCTGCATCTGACCGTGGCTTTATCTGGCAGATCTGCGGTGCAAGCAGCAGATCTCACACTTGTCTCCCAGCAACCATCAGGTCACAGCCTTTGTGCTGCCGAAGATGGTGGCTCATGGAAGAATGAGAGAGGTGAGAGATCTATGCAGTCAGGTCCATGCATTCAGTATGTTCTCCCCTTCATTAAATCAAAGAATTCTTTCGCAAATGTAATTCACTGCCTGTGTCTTGTGGTCGGAGGAGCCCAGAAAAGCCACTGAAGTGGCATGTAGCAGGGTCGACTGCTACAGGGTTATTTTTGATTGATTTAGAGTATTTCTTGGGAACAGCATTTACACTTTTACTTGAGTAAGGAATTTTTGTATTAATCTCTGCAAGTTCATGATGAAGTACTTGATTTATACATTAGCTGCAAAATATGGCACTTGCCCATTAAGTTAAAAGGACATTCTCAGTTGAAATATGACCATATAATCCTTCTGCCAGCTAGTTAGACGCCTAACTGTATCCTTGAAACACCCTCAATCCCAGCCCCACAGTGTGTGAATATTGAAAAATCTGATGATGATTCTTGACATTTACCAAATCTATTCCTTTTGGCATTTGCATGTGGGAAAGGAGTGGCGCCCGCCACCGTAGCTCTGTGTGTTTACCTGTGCGGGGGCAGCAGGGTGACCTGCCCCAGCGGGGTGGTGGCGGGCGTGGGCGGCTTCAGCTCCCCGGCCGCCTCCGTGGTGGAGCTGCCGCCAGAGGACTGGGGGGTCTGCGGGCCCTGCAGAGAGCCTCCTCCTGAATGCGCTGGAAGACAGAAAGAAAGAGTAGCATGAGAGAGAAAAACAGAAGGAGATGGAGACAGAGAGGGAGAGATAGAAAGTCAGTAAGGAAGCAGGGCAAATAATTGCCTGGATTTAGAGATGGAGTCAAACGTCGTTTTTTGAGCAAAGCGCTACAGTCACAAAGTGACACTTTCACTCCAGGGGGGGTACCCACATTACCACATTACACGTTACTCGATACAGATATGATCTTCAGTAGCATATGTGCGTGTGTGCGTGTGTGCGTGCATGGGCGTGTTGTGTGTGTGTGCGTGCATGGGCGTGTGTGTGTGTGTGCGTGCTCACATCCATGTGCATGACGTGATCAGTGTATTTGCGGTGGCTAAGTATGCCTAGCCTTGGCAGCAGCGGCAGAGTGCTGTATTAGAGAGATAACTGTGGACCTGAGGCCAGATAGCGCTCACATACGATAGCGCTAGCCAAGAGTTACGCCAGGCTACGCGGGCGGCACGCCCAGAGAGAGAGAGACAGAGAGAGAGAGAGAGAGAGGGAGAGAGAGAGGGAGTGAGAGACTGAGAGAGAGAGAGAAGAGAGAGAGAGGAGAGAGAGAGAGAGAGAGAGAGAGAGAGTAGGAGAGAGAGAGAGCTGAGAGAAGGAGGTAAAGAGAAGAAGAAGGGAAGAAGATAAGGCGAGAGCGGAGGGAGACGGAGGAGGGGGACTGGAAGGCTCGGGCCTGGACGGGCTGCAGGGAGCAGCAGCATGTGCTGCGTTATTAGCCTTTTGATAACGCGTTAACTGAATTAAAATATTGATATATAATATATAGAGAGAATTTTGGGTGTGGTGTGATCCAAGCAAAGGGTTCACAGGGAATACTAAGCAGGTTGTTTGTGTGTGTGTGTGTGTGTGTGTGTGTGTGTATCGGGAGGTAATCGGTGATGACTGAACTCACATAGTGTCTATAGGAGTACATTTTAGTACATACGTATGGATTCAGGTGCTGGGGTAACACCACGTTTGGCATCGGTGGCGGAGATGACGTAGCGTGTGTTTCATGAGAGAAGCGAGTGAGGGAGAAGCCCGGAATACGCGTGTATCACGCCAAGACGCGAAACCGGGGTTAAAACGATGTCAGCGCTAGCCGTGTTGTTCAGACACCGCGGCGGTGTGAATGTTTCAACTGGGATAATGAAGAAAACGAAAGAAGGAATGAAAGAAGAGACGCGTTTACAAGTAGCCACGGTTGAAGAATCTTGTGAAGGGAGGGAAAAAAAGAAAACGAAGAAGAAGAAAAAAAAAAACAGGAGATAAATATCTGAATAGGGGGGGAAGACGTAAAGTGAGAGCACTCTAATGAGCGTTTAGCGTTAAAAGCCAGCCTTTTGGATGAGCACGCCTGGCCTTTCCATGCACCGTGAGATTTCTACAGGAAAAAAAGGAAAAGGAAAAAAAAGACACTTTAAAAATTCATGTTAAGTCTGAATTATTCAACAACCCCCTTCTCTACATAGTGGAAGAAGGAGGGATAGTGATAGAGAGAGAGAGAGAGAGAGAGAGAGAGAGAGAGCGGAGATGATATAAAGCAGTGAGCTTAGAGAACCGGTAAGGGGACGGGAGCGGGGTAAAAAGGAGATAAGGTGATGGGGAAAGAAAGAGAGAAGACGGGGGGGCATAGGGGGGACATTTTGGGATTCTCTGCT
>OOFB01008570.1:14030-28298 GCA_900323305.1 Trachyrincus murrayi | reverse complement strand
CCCCCCCCCCCCCCCCCCCCCCCCTAGCTCTCATATAATACTCACCTAGACAATGTGATCTGTTTTTGATGGCTTTCTTAGGCTGCATCCCCAGGTCTAGGCTCTGCGATGTATAGGCCCGGTGCATCCTGTGAATGTGCAATCCTTTTTTGCAGCCGTGCAATACAGTCCATTTGGGCCATCACAGGTGCAACCAATATCTGCATGTGCAGAGCTCTGGTCCTCTGTCCAGGCTTTGGGATTCAGCCTTAGTTGGGAGCACACCATACACCTTGCCACCACTGCAGTTCATTTCCACTACATCCCAACCAAAGGGGAATGATGATGATGATTGTGTACAGTTATTTGGCTAGGTCAATATTACTTTTATTTGGTGCCATCATGACATTTTTTGTATGTCATACCCAGTGTTTATATTGTTTTAGCTACCAAGTTAGATTTCATTTTTGCAACTTTAGCGCTTCTTTTCTCTTTCTTCTTCTTCATCTTCTTCTTCTTCTTCTTTGCCATGCGTTTTTGTTATTTTAGTTTCTTACTTCTATTTGTTTTGGGCCTAGAACACTGGAAAATATCATCTGTCAACACTCCGCATTGTCCCTGATTCATGAAATCAAATTGCCATGTTATGGTGCCATTCAACACTGTGGCACCACCATGCAGGACGAGCTGGGAGAAGGACGACTACCGATCCTGGTGGTGGCTGTCCTTTCAAAGTTTGAGGTTAAATTTGAGACACACACACACACACACGGTCTCTTTTGTACTCGGGGTGTTTGTGTCCTGCAGGCACCCCCAGGTGGATTCCTTTGTGAAATTTACCCTCACACTTTGGAGGACAGCCATGAGACTCTCAGGACTAAGTCTGTTGTTAACACGGTCACTGTAGACGGTCTTAAAAGTGGCTTATTTCTGTATTTGCATGGCGGGTTAGGTTGCCAACATCACTACATAGCCTGTCATGGTGTTGCCGATTCATTGGTTTACTTTCTTGAGATGTTTTTGTTTGTTTGTGCGAGTTTATGATTTTTGTACTGTACCAGAGAAAAGTCACCATAGCCGGTTTATTTTTGTATACAAATCAAGGCAATAGGCTTACAGTCTAATCACTGTAGTTTTAAAGCGGTATGTTCTGGAAATATTTGTATGTGGAAGGACGTTTGCTTCATAAGGTGATCACTTGTGTCATTGGAGTATTGTGTTCATCCTGCAGGCAGTTGGTTGAAACCTAAACAATGTTTAATTAAATAAAGGGAGTTTGTTTGTTGTATTGGATGCCCAAACCAAATTGACGTAATGTGTCCATACAGCTGTGGTCATAAGCACTAAATTATTTCTTTTGAATTTGGAATTACTTACTGTAATTAATATTTTGTAGAAACTATTTGGGATGCCTTTTGAGTTCAAATTAATTTGGATCTTAACTTAAAAGTTTGATTCGTGTGCCATTTTGTTTCTGGATTGGAGAAAATGCTTGCTGAAAAAGGAATAATAATAAAATCTAGGCTTTTGTTGACCTAAACAGGAATGTCACTCTTATCTACCATATTTAAAACCAGATTTCTCTCATAAATAGTGGGCTTAATTCGCTAGTTTTTGCCACAACCACGCACTGTATGTAAGATTCAGTCACACTCTACCGCAAGCTGTTCTGCAGCAAGTGGATAGATCACTAACTTTTTCTTATAGATGACAGTGTACCATGGATAAATCATGAGTTCACTTTTTCTTATAGATGACGTACCATTTCTTTTGGCTATTCACTGGATAATTTTTACGCAAGGTCAATGTGCTTCAGTCCTACTAGAATTACTTTCCACTCATAGAAAATGCCAACAATCAACCATGCTTGCTTTATGATGTCTATAAGATGATGTACGGTTGTGAGGGCCAGTCCTCTGGGTTATGTGCTCAGTCATTGAGGTCTTCAAACGCTCTTTTGAAGACTTTCACATACAACAGTAGTACAGACTCATTACATTTCATCTCATTCCATTTTTCACACACTGCTTGGGAGTCGTATGGCCTGGCAACTGTTCATTTGCCAATGGTCACTGGGGGAGATGGTCGCTGAAATGCCGTCATTGAAATGTTTGTTTCTTAACAGCGTTCTGTGAATTGGATCAAAACTCTACAGTGATATGATTTTTCTTTTTTTTTTTGGTTCTCACTAGATTGGCTGTCGAATGACGAGTCACATAGTTTTCACAAACGCAGTATACCAAAAAGAAAAATACCAAATTACACAAATATTCAGATTGGCAAACTTTTTAAAAATGGACATATTAACAAGGCAAGCACGTAAGGAACATACAGTGAAGTTGTCGCACCCCGTGATGGAACGGTTAGCACTGTAACTAATCATCAATAGTCAAAAGGTTTCCCCACCCTCACATTTAGTATTTGGTCTTTATTATTTGGCCGTTATTACGCAAGGTTTTGATGGAAGATCTTGACTAAGTGTAATGCAGAGGAACCCTATTGCCTTTCTCAGAGCAATGACTATTCGATAATCAAATGGTTATTTCTTGAACTTTCTGGCAGACAGGAGACTACTCAGGGGAAATCATTGCTGCTGACTGGTCGAAACCTTGTCTCTTTAATATGTGAACTTTTTTTCAGGGGTTTAGAAAAACTGCCTTATTTTCAGTTTGGGGATGCATTCTTGAAATGGATTTTAAATGGGCGTTGTGAGCGCTGGGCCGGGGCAACTTATATCTATCTACCAATAGAGGACCACACAACCTCCATTTTAAGATTCAACGAGATTCTACAAGAAAAAAATCATGATTGGGTTTGATGTTTTTCCATGGCAGAATTATATAAGTGTATAATGTATGAGTCAAAAACGAAATGCACTTTTATTTGTGAGGATTTAATTGATTTGTACGTTTAGCTCTCTCAAGGGGCTCACTAATATAGATTTAAAGGTATTTGGTGATGTGTTGAAGAAAAAAAAGATCTAAACAAAATGTTCACTGTATAGCTCTGTTTGTCTGTTAAATGAAATAAAGTCAGAGGAAAGGAAAATTCCCAGATATTAATTCCGAATAAAATCTTTTCTTCTAACAGCAAAATGTTCATCAGTTTCCATTTTACTTCTTCATATCATATAGCCTATAATTCAAGTGGTTTACATTTAACATTTTCCTATGGATTATTTTTATTCCTCGCACAATGGTTTCATCCAGCCCCATCCAGCTCTTATATTTTACAATTTATTTTTGCTCTTATACATTCATCACATTCATTCATTCATCACACACAAACTGGTCCATCAGCCAAGGATGCTGCTGCTCCTCTGATTGGTATGGTATTGGTATTACTGAACTGGTGAAATGCTATGAATGTATCGATCAGATACATCAGATCACCTCAACCATTAACACTAATGTGCCCGTCTAAATGCAAGCCACTGTTTTATATGTAAATGTTAATTTTGCAGCAGCCAAAAGTCTGTTTTGGCTGCGCATGCGCAGAGTGCAGGTCGTCTGCGTTGTACCGTCGAGGAAGGCTGAACATCGGTAGTCAACATGTCTACCGCTGCTGCTCAGCACAACAACAACGGAGAGGCTGGACTCCGAGGTGCGTACCCGCGGCCGCTCTTTGATACAACTATTGCTGATGTGTGTTTCACGAGTGGACGCTTGTGTCGATGACAACATTTTATAAAAGATTTTACTGAAAAAGTTAGATCGGGAATGGAGTTTCTTCTTCTTCTTCTGGGCGGGGTGGCGTGTGACGCGGTGTAAGACGTAACGCGGAACCCGTCCAATCGTGTGTTTCTAAATGTGTGACGTTTGGAGTCTCAGCCAATCAGAGACGGGACGGCGTGTTTGGGCGGGCTCTGGCCAAAATAAAAACAACTTTGGGGACAAAAGATGAACGGAATTTCGTTTGGAATGGCGCGATGTGCTTCTATTTTATGGTGTTTCGTATAAAATCACATTTTTGTAACGGACGTCTAATTCGTCTCCTCAGAAATGCAAGAAAAAAAATGTAATTTAAGAAATGTTTATAAATGTCGATTTGATTGGTTATGTTTCTGCGATGCGACACATGTTACAGTCCCCACAGAATGACTTGTATTTATTATATTATGTCCGCCAGCGTCTTCTTTACCCACAGAATGACTTGTATTTATTATATTATGTCCAACATCTTCTTTATTCGGGTTTGTTTGCTTTGGGTGTCGTGAACGTTACGGGTCCATGAATTGCTGATCCTATCGCCCTTTCTCCCGAGTTATGCAATAAAAAACAAACACTGAACCGCTGGTTGTTTAGTTGTGGATGTGCACTGGATGTGCACTGGATGCACATCCAGTGCACATCCAGTGCTGGGCCACAAGTCGCTCTTATCTTCTGGGGGTCGGTTTTAACTTAGTCACTGAAAGCCTTTTGCAAAGGCTGGTGGCTTCTCGAGATTACATAACCCAGTTTCCTGCAGAAGGACGAGAGGTATTTGTAGGGCAGTGGCACAAATGTTGTCTATCAAGAATGTAATGTGCGGGGTATATGCTATTATATGTTAGAGATATGCCATTATGCTTATGCAAGATTTGTACTATTTTATAAATCCCAATCAACCCAGATACCCACCACATCAATAGTAGTCAATAGTAGTTGAACTCAACTTCTAAGCATCAGTCAATACAGATCAAACATCTGAACTAAACAGTTATTTTTACTGAACCGCTAAGACCTCGACCAGTGGTAAGATTAAGTGTGTCTCACCATGGGATACCTCTGTACTGGTTCAATGACATAACAAAAACAATATGAATAGGTTTGTTAAACCAATAATAATAATGGCTCTTGGTGTCTTATTATTGGTAATTGCTCTCGGATATAACATTCTGACCTAGTTTTGGACCAAAATGCAATGCCAGTATATTTGTGAAACCACTCTACTTTACCGTCTTGCTTTCCACAGGTTCTTGGGTAGAACTGGAAATTAATGGGAACACAGGAACTCAGGACCCCCTTCCGGTAGACCCCGCCACTGAGCC
Source organism: Trachyrincus murrayi (assembly GCA_900323305.1). NCBI lineage: Eukaryota > Metazoa > Chordata > Actinopteri > Gadiformes > Macrouridae > Trachyrincus > Trachyrincus murrayi. Next base: position 23,290 of record OOFB01008570.1, on the reverse strand, counting down.
CCTAAATGGGAATGCCGGAGAGTCCATGGGGGTCCTGACGGAGGAGATGGAGGAGAGCCTGGTAGGAGGACTGGAGCATGTGCCCTCATCCTCCTCCATCCACAACGGAGACATGGAGAAGATCTTGCTCGATGCACAGCACGAGTCCAGCCAGAACAGCTCCTCCTGTAACAGGTAGGGTGCTGACTGGCTTTTTAAAGAACATTGTATGGAGTTGTGTTTTCTTACATTGTTTTCATTATTATGTAATTATAATGTGTTGCCTCAGTCCTCACAGGCCGCCAAGCCCAGACCAGGACGAGGGTCAGATCACCTTCGATGTGGAGATGTCCAGTACAAGGGGAAGCCAGGTAAACTACAGACACCAGTGCTGTTGCTTCTCATTCTTTCACCTGAAAACACACCTGCATCGAGAGGGGATTAGTTAGCATTGTGCAGAACATTGTGTTCTGTACTTTTAAGTCTGAGGAGGAGGAGGAGGGCGTAGAGAAGGACAAGGAAGAAGATATCCTGATGAACACGGGTGTGGACTGGGTGAACGACTGGTCGAGTAGACCTGAAAATATTCCTCCAAAGTAAGGGCCCTTCCATTGGTTTATTGGTGAATAATAATTGCCAATGAGCCACAAATGACCGTTTCGAATAGGTTTTTAAATTTAGTTTCTAATAGGTTTGAGCTGTTTCTTTTACAGTGTTTTTTTGTTTGTTGATGAAATATAATAATTATGTAATATAATTGAGCGACTGTTCATATTTAGGGAGTTTCACTTCAAGCATCCTCGGCGTTCGGTGTCTCTCAGCATGAGAAAGAGTGGCGTTATGAAGAAAGGGGGTGTCTTCTCTGCTGAATTCTTGAAAGTCTTCATTCCTTCCCTACTGCTGTCACACATCTTTGCTATTGGCCTTGGGTAAGTCAAGTTCCAAAAATGCAGTAGCAATCAACCAATCCAGCACATGTATTTTTGTCTTTTAATCAAATATATTTCACCGTTTATTTCTCTCAGGGTGTATATCGGGAAGAAAATAGCCACATCGCCATCGAGCTCTTACTGAGTAAAGAGGAAGCGGTACCTGGATGTTGTAGAAATACCACAGTCTACCGGTCATTTAAACCTCCTTCTCTGGTCTTCTTTGTCCACCTTTATTGTGCTCCTACAGCCTACACGCATTGAGTTGTTTAGTAGGAGGATACATCACATAATGTAGTTGCACTTTCACCTTTTTATAGAGGGCAGAATGCCGAAGGGAGGTGAAGTCCCCCTGAAACAGTTGTGGCCCCAGAATCAAGAACATTGTTTTCTTCCTCTGAGGTAAAAACTAAAATTGTGATTATTTGATGACGGGTGTTATTAAAGGGGCAAGGATTTTCTCCTGATTTTGACAAAAAATATTTTTTATTAAAGTTATCCTAAGTAAAAGAATTTTGCACGAGATCAGCTGCATCTAACATGCAGTTCCCGGAATGTGTATTTACGGAATGTAAATGTGTGATATTAGTGAATAAATAAGAAAATTTGTTTGACGGGCCATTACACTTTTTGCAGTACATATCTATTGCATTAACCCACAAATATGTTTGGGTGCCAAATATGTATATCTTTCACCTCTGCACATCGGTGATCTATAGTAGACTTTAAATTGTCTGACATGTTAAAGTATTTAAGTAGATGTGAAAGTAATTCAAGCTGTGATCTTCTCAATTTAATATACACCTTGTGACCTAACTTCTATGAATAGTTTAGCTTATACATTGTAGCAGTGTGAGTTATAATTTACCTGTTTTCTTCTGTGTATAGTTTAACAACAGCTGTTTGCTAATTGCTAAGCTGGGGCTCAAAGGAGTATTTGTGATATTTGTGTATTTCTTGGGCCTATTTTGTGTTATCTGACAGAATTACCATTCCTTTGATATTACACAAATTAAATATCTTGTTTTAATATGTTATACATTAGAGAAAAAGGTTGTAAAAAATGCTTTTTTTTCTTTAATCACAGCTTTTGTAAAATGCTGCCATAGAAATGTATTCATTTATAATTGAAGTTACAGAGGAGAAAGACTAATCACAAACTAATCATTTGCATATATCTCCTGATTAGGTACTAGCACATTTTTGTTTAACATTTAACCTTTTCTTTAAGCATGTCAGTTAGTACTTTTACACACGGTCCAAGCACATTGTCATACAGAGGGCAGGGCCTTCAGAAATGTCAAATATTATTCAAGCAGTGACAGAAATAGATGACTGGAGGGGAGCGTTGTGTTACAACTGTACATATATTGTGGTCATAACAACAAACAATAAAAGTATTCCTCACAGTTCCAGTTGTATTATGTCACTTGTATTATATGATTTTAGTTTTAATAACATGTAGCCTATTTAAATGGAGGGTTCATTTAGTGAAAGCCATTAATCACATGAAAGATACACCTTTTGGGGACACTTGGCCGTTATTCTTAATACATTGTGAGAGGAACCATTTTTGTTTGCATTATATGACTACAAGAGATTCACTGACGAGATCCACTGACAAGATCCCCTGACATGATCCACTGACAGGATCCACCGACGAGATCCACTGACATGATCCACTGACAGCTCCTTTGATGTTCTCAGACGAGAAGATGAAAGGACGAGCAGACCGCAGGGCGGGGCACTGCGCATGCACGGTTGCTTGTGTGGCTCTTGCTTATCGTCGCCTCTGACGGTCTTTAGGGACCCGTCCCCACAAATCACCCAAAAGGCTTGTTTTCCTCAAGCTTTCGTTCGCTAACCGTCGGTGTTACACTCGAACGACATAATCTCCGCATCCGTGAGCGACATCCAGAAGCAGCATCCACCCAGGGCGTCGTCGTCTGGTGAGCATCCTTCCACGAGCAGCTAACGCCTCCCCGTCGCGGCAGCCCGAGTGTGATCCGGATCGTGGGGGAAGAGACAGCTGCATCCCAGGGATCGTCGAGATGTCGGGTTACCAGGGCAAGAAGAACATCCCGAGGATCACGGTAAAACAATGCGTTTTGTTGTGTATTTGTGTGTGTTGTGTGTGTGTGTGTCAACCACAGCCCTTTACATGGCCACCACACGGATTAGACCAGCTAGCCGCTGCTGCTAAGCCGCTAGCTGGTCACCCACCGCCAGCCGTCCGACTGACAGCAAGGAGACGTGATACAGTTAGCTATAGTTACTGTTCCTATAATACCAATCATCGGTGATATTGTCGGATGCAACACGTTAATGTGTGTGTTTTGAACCGTCAGCGGTGAGCTAGGTCCGGGGCTCTGGGGTGCAGCTGCACGGTGATCTGTGATGTAACGTGTCGACTGTGCTCCATCCTTTACTCCGTGTTAAAACACACGCATGGCCAGTTCATGTCAAGGCTGCAACAGGGGTCGCTTTTAGGCTGTATCCTCGATGCAGGATGTAGAATACATCCCGTTGTTTTCCCCATCTCATAAGGCAATAAGGGCCGTCCAACTATGTCGAGGAGATGTGCTTCCTTCTGCGAACTAGGTCACTGGAAAACGTCCATCCTCCAAGCTGGTTGCTGTTACCTTTGGTCATGCAGCTTTTATAGCAGTATACTATGAATATTTATAACGAAGTTAACCATTGAAATACAACGTTAATAGTACGATCCAGTTCCAGACTCCCTGGTATATTTTGCATATATGGCAGCTGTCAGGTCTCCCAGGCAGGTGTATGTAGTACCATCAGCTGTAAGCCACTGACTTCTCAGGTACAACATGGAGACAGTGCTACCTGTGCCACAGCCTCAGGGTACCCTGAGGACAGGGTAGACATGGCTTGGCTTGGAGACCTGGAGTGCACAGTCCCGTCTGGAGAAACCATAACTAATATTATGTCCCGTCTCGTTGGTCTCAAACGATCATTTCTCTATGTAGACTATAGAGTTGGCTGCCTAAATAACAGCCGAACCCACATACAAGCCTAATGTCTTGTGGATGTAGAGTCATTGATCCATATCCACGACAGAAGAGCCTACAATTGAAGGAATCCTTATTTTGAAGTTGGAATTTGACTGATTCAAAATGCATTGCATTTATAGTATAATGGTTCCTTTTTTTCAAGTGCATCAGCACACACAAATGTGTCTTGGGTCACTGAGGCAGGAATCGAGAGATGGTTTATATGACCCACTTAAACCACTAATGTCTGATGGATCACGTCAATACAACCTGGTTACAGGGCCTAATGTAGTCCCTCTCTGCTCACCATCAGGGCAACTATCGGCACGGCCCTGCTTTAGTTTGAATTAGGCCTCCTTCGGTTTTCATCAACCCTCTCCAGAGTTCTCTTCCCCGTCATTTGGATTAAAGTTGTTTGTGCTGCTCAAGAAGTATTTGGGTTATTCTGGGAATGTACGCTAGCCTGGTTGCCCATGACAACCACACTTTGGCCGGTGGCTAGGCTACTTGTAGCCATTAGAGGAGAGATTTCACCACCATGTTGCACCTGGTGCCCAGAACCAGGAGAGGGTTGCAAGCAGGGTCCAAAATTAACACCTGCCACCAGCCAATGGCGGATAGATTTGACCATTTGGCAGGTACAAAAATTCAGGGTAACACATTAAAACAATTGCTTGTTTTCTAGAAAAATCTAAAAGTACATTTTGGACCCTGGTTGCAAGGGATATGTTAAAGTTACATGGAAAATACAATACACAAATAAAGAAGCTCATCGTGTCTACAATACGACAATGCTAAATATTGTAAGGTGCCATAAGGATGTACGTTTACTGCATCTATCTTGTGTCTCTCTTCTGTCTGTTCCTTGTGGTGGCTCTCCTTGTTATGGGCCAGGGCTCATAATGTCTTGCTGCCAGTCACTGGTCAATATTCCCCCATAGTGACTAAACAAATGTATGCTGACAAACAGACATTGGAATTAGGCAGTAGTTGGACATGAATATTTGTGGATGACATTGAATGCTGTTTCTTTCTTTCAGAGCGATCGTCTTCTCGTGAAAGGAGCAAAGATTGTGAACGATGACCTGTCCTTTATGGCAGACATTTACATGGAGGATGGAGTCATCAAGTGAGTCCAATCGCTTGTCAAAACCCTACTAAAACATGCTATGCATGAGCTAAAGATATTATAATATGTATATGCAATATTCATATTATTCATATATATATTATAATATCTTTGGCTCATGCATATTATAATGTCTACATTAGTTTTGCATGGGAAACTGTGATGAATGTCAGAATAGGGCAAGGTCTTAGTATAGTGAAAAATATATTTATTAAATGCTATACTTAAAAATAATCTATATATAATCTATCTTTTGGGTTGCGTTGAAGCTCACTGTAAATGTGACATACAGGATCTAAATATCTATCTAATTGTGCAGCAATTTGTGTAGTTCATGCAAAATGTATTCTCTCTCTCTCTCTCAGGCAGATAGGAGAAAACCTGATTGTTCCGGGGGGAGTGAAGATCATCGAGGCCCATGGGAGGATGGTCATGCCTGGGGGCATCGATGTGCACACACGCTTCCAGATGCCGGACAGAGGCATGGTCTCCGCTGATGACTTCTACCAGGGCACCCGTGCTGCCCTGGCTGGGGGAACAACCATGATCGGTACGTATCCCCCCCAGTTCCACAGCTTTTATTGTGAAGACAGAGTACATCATCATGCCAGCACGATGCCATTGTGTGTGCCCGCTGTGCACGACTATGATTCTCTTGTAAGGTTGTTTGACTGCACCAATGGCATTGTGTGTGTGTTTATAGTTGACCACGTGGTGCCGGAGCCCGGCATGGGCCTGGTCGCTGCTTTCAACCAGTGGCGGGAATGGGCCGACAGCAAGTCCTGCTGTGACTACTCTCTGCACGTGGACATCACCGAGTGGCACAAGGGCATCCAGGAAGAAATGGAGAGTTTGGTGAAGGACCACGGTAGGCAGCCGACTGAACGCTCGTTTTTTTATGACTAATCGGTCAAAGGAAATCCTGATATTTGAAGCCAATTAGATTTACATGCGCTTTTGTCATACTGTCATGTGGCTAACAAACGTGTAGCGATAGTAGCTTATGCAATAGCTACTAGCGTTACTTCTTTAACTTGTACTTTCCGCTTGGTTCTGGGTTTTTACATCTTTTTTCTCTTTATTGCTCCCTTGGCTTTTTTTCTTCCTCTCATTAATTCTCTATCTTCAGGTGTCAACTCTTTCCTGGTCTATTTGGCTTATAAGGATGTTTTCCAACTTTCTGACTCTGAGGTATGATTGGCTAACCTAATCGGTGCTCACCGGGCGCTGTTGTTCTTACAGTTGTGTGTGTGCTTACTGCTTAGCAGCTACTGAGAACAAGCGTTTGGATGCGAGAGGTTTAGAAGCGTGACCTTCACCCTGACAAAGTGTTTATTACCCTCTGGCAGATGTATGAGGTGTTCAGTGTAATCAGAGACCTGGGGGCCATTGCTCAGGTGCACGCGGAAAACGGAGACATTATCGCTGAGGTAATTGGAAGCTTGGTTGCATCCTGTCCAGTCTTTTAAAGCGCTCCCATTGGCTTGCTTTGTCTTTAGTGATGTTGTTTTTTTGTCCTTCTTCCACTTGGCTTTTAGGAGCAACGCCGTATCTTGGAGCTGGGCATCACCGGGCCAGAGGGTCACGTGCTGAGCCGCCCAGAAGAGGTAAGACCGGCCATTAGCATTGATTGACAATTTTGACATCAAGGTCTACTATAAGAGAATCTATGTTGGCAATGTGTTGCTGTGAGAAACGATGGCAGACACAGGAGAATATGTCATCTGGATCGTCTTGATTGACTGGACTCTCACAGCCATGCTGAGGAAAACCATACCATGCCCTTCAAATCTGTATTCATTTGGTCAACCTGGCCAGGGGAAATTGCCAATCAAATTATCTTTATACCAAGGTACATAAGAAACCGGTCAGAGACATGATGGACTCCGAGCTGGGTATGGTTGGTTTAGAAGTTTTCTGATAGAAAGTTCAGCTTGTTTTCACAGACCACTTCCCTGTGAAAGACCAAGCAGCCTTGTGCCCTCCAGGACATAATTAGCCCTGTAATGTAAAGGTGAGATGCCTATGCTGGAAGTAATACAGCGAAGGCCCTGGGGCGTAGCCAGGTGTGTGTGTGTGTGTGTGCGTCTGTTCCGCTCGGTGTGCGCAGGAGATGTGCAGCTGGTAGATCGAAAGAAAAACAGGAATCCTTCTCCTAGGTTCTGAACAAATAAAGTCAGCCATACATATATTATATTGGAATTGAGCCCCCCATATTTATTTTCTTTCTCTCCCATCAACCTTTCATTCGCTCCATCTCTTGAAGTACGGTTGTCCTAGGAGTGGAGGGTTTTAACAGGTCTGGTAAAGTCCACGGGTTCTGGTGCCTGCTCCAACCCGTTCTTTGGACGCATTGCATCAAATCGGATCAGTCAAAAGTGCAGAGTGAAGTTTTGCCAGGTCTACTGGAGCACACGGTTCTTGCTGGCCAGGTTAAACTTGTTAGTGGTGTAGTTCAACCCAGTAGTCCCCTTGTAAACAGTGATCCCTTGTCTACGGGATCGTCTGGTGAACCACAATGGATCCTTCAGTCACCCAGTGTGTTCCCTGGTGAACAGGTGGAGGCAGAGGCAGTGAATCGCTCGGTCACGGTGGCCAATCAGACCAACTGCCCCCTCTACGTCACCAAGGTGATGAGCAAGAGCGCCGCTGATGTCATCGCCAACGCCCGGAAAAAGGGTGAGGCGGGAAAAAAATGACGACAACAACAACAACAACATTTCTCCTCCCTTGTTATTTCTGACGATGTGATGTTCATACGACTCGGGGGCTTTTCTTGTGACACACGACGCTAGGCGCTGTGGTGTACGGAGAGCCCATATCGGCCAGCCTGGGCACGGACGGCACCCATTACTGGAGCAAGAACTGGGCCAAGGCAGCTGCCTACGTCACCTCCCCCCCGCTCAGCCCGGACCCCACCACCCCCGACTATCTCAACTCTCTGCTCGCCTGGTAGGTGATCCACATGGCCACTGCCTGCCTACATCCCATACTACACCCCCCACAGCGAGGACCGGGTATATGACCCTACATCCCATACTACACCCCCCTCCCCCACAGTGAGGACCGGGTATATGACCCTACATCCCGCTGGATGTCCTCTAGATTTTAGGCCACATGGCTGATGGAACAAGTATACCAGTGTCAATCGTGTCGGGGTGGGGTTAAAGGTCACATCATTGTGTCATCATGATCAAGGCCAGTGTTTTTTTTGTTTGTCCATGTCATGTGTAGGGTGTGCTGTAGATTACTCTATTATGAAGTGCTCTGTTATGTCACTCAAGCTTAGCTGAGTAAATGCTTACTTGGTCAACCGAAGGAGGAGTGCTATGTGTGTGAGTGTAGGGAGATTACACATTATATTGACATGATTGATGTCATCATTTTGACTGACCGGCGGTTACTCAGCCACGAAGCTGCTTGTTTGTTCCTCTTCAGTGGGGACCTGCAGGTGACCGGCAGCGCTCACTGCACCTTCCTCACCTCCCAGCGGGCCGTGGGCAAGGACGACTTCACCCTCATCCCCGAGGGCACCAACGGCACCGAGGAGAGGATGTCCCTCATCTGGGACAAGTGTGTGGTAAGACTCTCTTGTCCGCTTGATCTTTTTTGTCAGGACCTTTGAACGCCTTCCGTTTTGTTACGTCAGATGGAAGAGAACAAAGCCCCCCGCGTGTCCCCACTAGGTGTCCGGGAAGATGGACGAGAACCAGTTTGTGTCGGTGACCAGCACGAATGCGGCCAAGATCTTCAACATGTACCCCCGCAAGGGCCGCATCGCCGTGGGCTCGGATGCCGACCTGGTGCTGTGGGACCCGGATATCACCAAGATCCTCTCGGCCAAGAGCCACAACCTGGTGAGATGGGAAGCCCAGATCATATATATATATGTGTGTGTGTGTGTGTGTGTGTGTGTGTGTGTGTGTGTGTGTGTGTGTGTGTGTGTGTGTGTGTGTGTGTGTGTGTGTGTGTGTTGACTATTGTCACCGTTGCCCTTTCCACAACTTCAATTGGACCACATTGACCAAGATTATTTATAAGGTCCGACTCTATTATTACTGGTTTCATACATATTGACTGCAAGTCTGTGAAAAGGTTGTGATCCCAAAAATAATTGGTTGAAAAGCCCCCCCCCCCCCCCCCCCCCCCCCCCCCCACCCACCCCCCCCCCCCCCCAAAAACCCCCCCCCCCAAAAAAAAAAACTT
>OOFB01008564.1:0-17998 GCA_900323305.1 Trachyrincus murrayi | reverse complement strand
TTCTCACGTTTGCCCTCGGGCTGAGACCAAATCTCAGCCAGACTTCTTCTGAGATAACCCCTCCACACACACACACACACACACACACACACACACACACACACACACACACACACACACACACACACCTGCCCCCGCCCCGCCTTAACCATAGATACGTTCCAGAGCTAGCAACCGCCACACCTCAGCCTCAGCCTCCCAAACCGCCACTACGGTCATCTATGCAAATTCAAATCTTTGGTGTGAACCAAACAGTCCATTAATGCACAGGCAGCGACAAACTCTCCCTTTTTTCAGTGGTTTCCGAGAGCTATTTTTGGTAATAACATGCTCCTTTATATATATATATATATATATATATATATTTATATCTCCCACGTAATATACGTCGTTTCCTTCTACACATGATCTAGGTACTCCTTTGAGATAATTTTGTATGGGTTTTTTATTTGTTTTGCTCTGTGAAGCAAATCCGTAAGTGTGTCTTCCTCTCTGTCAGCCAGGGAGGAAGTCTTGGGTAACAGCCAGGCCCTAATACAAAGTGTTTACCATCCAGGGGTTATACAAGGGCCAAGGTGTTACCAAATCATCGTGTTATCTCAGGGTTTCATTTTTCCCCCACATCCACTTGAGCTTGGTCCTTGGTGAAAGGGACTGTGCTTGGTGGCTTCACTAGACTACTAGTGAGAGTACTGTTGCCGCGTTGTTCTGTGTGGTCGGGGGTTTCTTCAGCGCTGGCTAAATGCTTACGAACGTTCATTGGGAGTGTTTGGGATTTAGGAGAGCATGTTGCATGGTAACAACCCTGCACAACACGCTGGCTGATGTTAGCAACAAGGTTTTATTGTTTGATTTTAATTAAGTAAGAGCGAGGCTGTCTGTCTTTTTAGTTTTTTAGTTTTCCTTTCCCCCCCCTCTGGGTCACCACCAGACTGTCGGAGAGTAAATATGAGAGTAAATATGAGAGTAAATATGAGCCACATGGACTCAAAGAAGAAGGAAGCAGCACCCACTAGGACTGCCGGTAGTGCCAGGATTCAGACGTCTCGGACAGTGTTGACGTTAAAGGGACGTGTTTTATTTTTCTCCTTCTACAAGGCTAACACGTAGGGCTCTGTTGACATTAGCCGATGGAAATGAAGAAGTCTAGCTAGGCTCTGTATGGCTAATTTCAATGAGCAGTTTTGCTGCCTTAATGGACAAACAGAACTTTAACTACAGCGTAGCCTACCGCTAATCGTAATATTTATAATAATAGTACAGGTGAGGGATGTGGGACTGACTCTTGTGTTCTCAATGCCACTGAAACCAAAACTTCCGTGGTGTTACACGATTACACCACGGTAGCCATGTGTTAAAAGTTAACTTGACTCCAGCAGAGTGATGCCGGAAGCCATTAACCACTTAACAAAGGACTCTTGACGAGGCTGCGTGGCGTGTCTCCAGAGAGGGCGGTGTGTGTGTGAAACGTTCACCCTGATTACTTTTTGCCAAACTTCTCTAATTTGGTGAAGTTTTTTAATGCTGCAAAGTTGTTTTTTGGTTTGTTTTTTTACATTTAAAAAAAATTACGTTCTGTTTTATTGTTATTGTTATTAAATAAAAGCACTTTATTCACTCGTGGATTCATGTCTATTCACCTAATAGGTTGTTTTACTTGACGAATAAAGATAAATCTGATATATTTGAATCTGTTTGAAACATAAAGATGTTCTCGTGACAAGATGCCGCTGATTGTCTGGACTGCAAAATCTTCTGTGGTATTCAAATTAACTTAAAACACGTTTTACATGAACATCCATCTACAGTGAATGGATTTCGTTTCAGTGACTAAATATAGTAACTTCCCAGCCATTTAAATGAGATCATATGTACTATGCATACAACGTAATTAGACAATATGACCTGTTTCATGTAACTCAATCAGAGTTAGAAAGACGGGAGGGGCTGAGAAAAACAAATCGAGAATGTAATTATGTTGCATGTATTTCACGCACCCATTCGAATATGTCTCAACATGAAATGTTTTCATAGGGAGAATCTTTTAAGGGTTATTTTGGATCAGCCATGCAGGAAGGAAAGAGGCTGATGGATTGATGGATTTACCACTTTAATTTGGGCTTAATGTGTAAAGTCTCTGTTTGAGATCAAGGTGATTACACCCGTCTCCCTGTCTTAAGCAACCTTTGTAACCCATGTCATAGCAATTACAGGTCAACACCTGTTGACCTGTAATTCACTTTAAAAATGCCAATAATCCACTCTGTACTTTCAGGTCAACCACATGAGCATCAAATATGCTCACTTCGATGTTCTCAATGGACAAAAACTTCAATTTAGATGACATCACTAAATATTAGGCCTACAACTAACAGCTGTTAAAAGTATTGGTTTGAAAACCTTGATCCCCAGTGTCCTACCTAACCCCTACTGCTCATTAATGACATGTATATGAATTCACTGTGGCTGTAAAGCGTCTGTTACGTTAGTAAATAGTTATATAATAGAGTATTGGTTTTCACACATGCTGTGTGAGCTTTAAAGCATCTGTTGCGGTAGTAAATAGTTATATAATAGAATATTGGTTTTCACACATGCTGTGTGAGCTTTAAAGCGTCTGTTAAGTTAGTAAATAGTTATAGTAGTAATATTGGTTTTCACACATGCAGTGGGAAAAAAAGCAATTCTATGAAGGTGCCAGGGTGAAAGGCAATAATTCAACAACTGGCTTTACAAATAAATTGCTTCCACAATCGGTTTATTTACAATAATATACATCTGAAATGTTAGTGTTGTGTCTTGGATCAAGTCTTTACATCCGTGTCTTCTGGAGGTGTCTGGTAGGAGGATGAAGTGGTCCGTGGTCACCGGCGAGGCAAGGGCTTGTAAACACAGACGGCCATGGTTACCATAACGACCAAGAGGATGGCGAACACACTCCCCAGTGTGACTGCAACACAGTGACAAACACACCAGATGAAGACCTTGCATAAGTGTTATATGAACAAAACAGGCTTTTTTATGGCACTAATGCGTTGATATTAGCCTACTGAAGAGGGTGAACCCCACAGCAACCAGGACGTAAGGGCTTACATGCGCTTGATTACAATTGTCTTACACATTTCCAACCTTACCCAAATTTTGATTTTGGAGAACGTCGTACGGTCTTTCGCTAAATTTGGCGTCGTCTGGTTGTCCGCTGACCAGCACACAGAAGCACGACATTAGAGTCAGCCGGCCGAGACGCAGCATCATGGAGGAGGAGAGGAGGAGGCCGAACGATGGAGAGACGAGGCGCGCCTTGCTTCCGTCGTGTTCCCTGGGTCCTAAAGCCGCCAGGTTACTCTGTAAAGACAGTTAGGTATAGGGTTAAAGTATAGGGAACATATATATATACAGTATTGTTAGAGTAGGCCTATATATAGGACCTATATATAGGTCTATATTATAGGTATAGTGCTTGGATGGACAGCATTTGGCCATGCAGGCTACAAGTTGTGGAAAGTCTCAGGTGTGGATTATTTTTACATAATGTTCTAAATGCATTTCTTTATTATTAGCAAAGGCTCTCCATAGCATTTTCCCATATGCAGAAATGTCAAAGAACACTTAACAGATATAAAGGTCAGTGCCCTTCGGTTATATCTTGACTCCATCGCTCTGTGTGACTGATGCATTTGGCCTTCATATAAACGGCTTCAGAGTCCACATCACATACCATTAAGAACACCTTTCAGTGAACAGTTCACAGAGCTTGGAACGCTTCCTCTCTTCTGTCGTCATTGTCCTGAAGTTGAAATTAGACATTGTGGTCTGAATTCATAATAGTGTATATATTTTGAATGTTTCAAGTGAATTCCAATTTCAAGATATTTGTATGTTTAAATATTAAGATATGGCGTAAGATAAGGCAAGCAAAAACGTATGCAGTGTTCACATTTGAACTCCAATGACTAAATGCCTACACGTCAGTTATTATTTTTATTATTCGATCAAATTAAATCCCCAAATATCTATACAGTCGTATCATTTCCTTACATCATAGCTGTTGTGTGAGAGAACACAGCATTGCTGTGTGTGTGTGTGTGTGTGTGTGTGTGAAAACACCTCTGCTGTAAAACCAGCGTCATGCAGGCCTTTGATCAGTGCTGTCCTCAACCAGGAGATGAGCTAGACTAGTGTGTTCTAACGAGTGTGTTCTTACTAGTGTGTTCTAACGAGTGTGTTCTAATGAGTGTGTTCTAACAAGTGTGTTCTTACTAGTGTGTTCTAACTGGTGTGTTCTAATTGATATTCTGCATCGTTAGTGGACTGAGCCTTCCAAGCAAACCTGTGTGAATAACTGCAGGCTAAGTGGTTACAACATTATAGTGTGCTTGTGTGTGTTATGTGTGTGTGGGTGTGTGTGTGCATGCAAATATGTGTGGGTGTGTGTGTGTGTGTGTGTTTGTGCATGCGCGCATTTGTGCACAAAGCCCTGTGTTTACGTGTGTTTGTGTGTGCGAGTGTGTGTGTGTGTGTGTGTGTGTGGATGTTACACAAAGAGGAGGGCAACCTGTTTAATAAACATTTTATTAAAAGCATTTGAAGGTGAAAGCCGTTCTGTTTGCCTGTATGGAGATGAATTCTGGGTCTTGCAAATCAGCCTGTTAATTAAAATAGCCCATTGAGATGAAAACATCAAGCTTCCAACGACGATACAGAGATGAGAACACACATTCGCTACATCCTCTGTCATCCCATCATGGTGCAGAACACCGTGTGTTATGTCTTACATGCTTCTCATAGTTTTAGCTAAACCTTAAAATGCTTTAAGGAAAGTCAACAAGGTGAAACACAACATGTGATTGATATTTTTGTGTGGCTTTTGACTTTAGAAATGTATGCGTGTAATGTTTTTAGCTTGCACGTGGATGAGATTTAATTCGGAATAGAGCACGTGCACACACACACACACAGATCGCTCGCACACAAGTCATATGTTTTATATTCATTAAATAATAAATATGACATGAGTCATTAGCTAACTCCTGTCAACTAAACACATGTTTTATAATATTTATTCAACATTTATCTACAAAGAAGTGTGAACAGTCTTTTCTTAGATCAGAATATTTAAATAAAATACTTCTTCTTTGGAGGGTCACAATATCAATACAACATTTACATCATATGTACAAATAACAGATTTAAGGCAGAGAAGGCGATAGAAGTCAGCGGAAGGTGTCAGACAAAGATCAAAGGTCAATCTGTTTCAAAGTGTTTGGATGTGCAGATGGAGCTGCAGCTATAGGCCTGGCTAGTGATGGAGTACTCTGACGTGGTTACAACTCCAACCAAACCCCGTTCATACAGAACATCTGGCTCATTGGAGAGGCGACTGAAACATGAGTTTTACTGACGTCGTTCTTTGACTGAACACATCTGCTTTTCTTCATTACAAACATTTTGTGGGAAAACAATGATACTTTATTTTGAATCACCAGAGTGTATAAACCTACATACATATTACAGTGTTATAATTGAGTATTTCATAAATAATTGAGTATTCAACAGAAATCATAGTCATACATGCTTCTAGTTAAGCCATATTTACAAAACCCTTTAGTCACAGATAAATCTATAGCGTCAAACATACCACACACAACAAACGCCGGTTTGTCCGGTCACAAAAACACAATGCTGTTGGTGACACAGTTTGAATTTGAAACAGCCGACCAGAAGGGAAAACTATTGATTACTGTATTGACAAAATATTAGTGACAGATTCTTACATTTAAGTCACACAAAATAACAACACAGAGCATCAGTTCAGAGATGACATCGAGGTGTCCGTCCTCCCAACTGTTGTTCCGACACTTGTGGAATGGGACAGAATGGACTTCCATAAATATTGTGTGTTTTTTGTTGTCGTTTGTTTCTGACTAACTAGAACAGAATAGAAGTGACTACCTGTCGCAGTACCTGAGCATGGAGAGTATTCAGATCGGGTATCGAGACTATCTCAGTGTTTAATTTCTACATAGCACAGTCAAAGCACAACAGCGTAATGCAATAGGATACTTTATCAGCTACGGTGTCACCTCTTCAGGATGCAGTCCCCATGCAGGTAAAAACCCATAACTTTCTGGGCCAAATAATTCCTATGTATAGGCTCTATGATCACTGTGCATAGCTGGATCCTGATAATGAAGGGGCTTCAAAACATCCACAGCTACCAGGTATGGGTACAGCTACCTGCTAGAGGTATGGGTACAGCTACCTGCTAGAGGTGTGGATACAGCTACCTGCTATATGGATACAGCTACCTGCTAGCCTGTGTCTCTGTGTCAGTTAACATTACAAACAGCTAATTTATAGCCAGCTAAGAATGTGGACAACAGTCCAGCGTTGCAGACATCCTGACTGTAGACATAAATAAAACTATAGAATGGGGACTTTTGATCGCTGATCGTCTAAATAATACAAAATTTCCGAGGCTGTGTTGAATTCAAAAAGAAAATAAGAGCCCTGTTCTCTTCCTGTGACTACGGTATGGCGGCCATGTTGAGGGCGTCTCTGTTGATTTCGGCGATGGTTCTCTCTGGTCTCAGACACACTGCCAGGCGCTGTGGAGTAGGAGAGCATATAGTAGTGATAGTAATGACAATAACACCAACAAAGACCACATAACAAACAATACATATGGACGGACAACAATAAGACACGAAGAGTGTTCCTTTAAGGAACGCAGGCTGGACCTATTGGTTCTAGTGTTTGGGAGCCTGAAGGAGGGAGTACTTATGGCTTGTGTTTGGTACACCCGGGAGAGATACCTTTGTACCCATGATCTTGCCAGCCTGTTTCCAAATGTTACTCGGCCTGTTTTTGTGGACGACAGACGTGACCGTTTCAATGTCTACGCGACACGTGAATCAAAAGGAGCTAAATTGGATAATTACAGGAGTGTTGCTGGTTGTTGTGTTGAACCGATGCTAAATGGACTGTAATATTAATGTGCCTTCCTCACTGTGAACACTCAAAACGCTTTACAATTAGTGCCAGTCACATTAACCCATTCTCACACACGCACACACACACACACACACACACACACACACACACGGCAATGTGGGCCACGTGACACCAGCTCGCCAGCAGCAGTCGGGCGGTTGAGTACCTTGCTTAAGGACAACTAGGACACTTTTTCTTTTTTTTAGCTACCAAGGAATTGAACCTGCATTGAACCCCTTCTCCAGTTTATCTTGCTGTATCTAACAGTTCTACTACTGCTATTGTGTATCTAGACATGTTTTATGTCTTTTATTCTACCTCTGTGTACCAGATGGAACCGTCTTTGAAACAGTTTGGAAAAGGGCGGGCACTTTTCAAAAAATACCGTCTGTCACGGGCTAACTTCAACCAATCAGAACGACGAACCATATGACGTAGTAGAGAAACATCTCTTCCATCGAGAAAAGCCTTCAGTGGCGTTCTTTGCTCTCCTTTCAGTGTAGAAACACTCTCCAGTTCAGATAAAACAGACGCTACAGCAGCGTCGACGCTAACCTCTTTAGGAGCCGCCATTGTTGTTTTCAAACAAACAGTTTGCTTCTCGCTGTCGTCACACCTAAACCACGCCCCTAGCTGCCAGTAGTTCCTCACAGGACTCTGATTGGTCCGAACCAACTGTTGGTTCGGCCACAAATGGATAACTTGAAGCCTGGCGAGACGGATCCTCGCCTGAATGTGATCCAGCCGCCTCGCAAGGTAAGTCCTGCCCTTGTTAGTCTAGCACGGCCCTGCACACCTGTTTGAGCGAGCCGGGCGTCCACACCAGCTTGTAGACCATGTAGATGGGGATCCACATGAAGGAGGACAGCCCCACCAGGTAGCCCACCTTGATGCTCCAGTCTGGGTACTTGTAGTCAAACAGAGTCAGGGGCGGGGTCTTCACCAGCGAGCTCACTATTATGTACTGGAGACGGAGACGGAGAGACTTGATTGTTAACATGTAACTCTATCTAAGAAGGTTATATTACATTATTTATTATTATTTATGGCTGGGCTACGGTAACGTTTAGGCAAATATCACGGACCTATGACGGAAGAGGAACAGCGTAACGTTAAAAGTGACTACTTTAACATGCAAGGGTACAACTTGGTACAAACTGCACACATTTCACATTACAACCACCTGGAAAATGGTTATAAAAACCTTCTGCCTCTAGAGATGACGGAATACATAACACATTATGAATATTTATTTGGAGGATCTGTAGTGGGTATTTCACTGTGATTAGTTTACTTTTTATATCCATTTGTCCATTAGTAATGAAACATAAAGAAAACCGTATTGAGTGCAAGGCCTCTGTAAAGGGGCTACCATTGTATAGCAAGCGCTAACATATTGAAGGCTGTGTAAATGCAATCCATTGCTCAGTTGAGTGGATTCTCGGTGTTGAGTTCTTACCGCCAGAAAGGCTGGACTGATGACAACCCAGCACACCTTCCAGAATATCCCGGGAGCACTGCCCAACATGGCCTGGATGTCGTTGCTGAATCTGTTGACGCCTGAAAGACATTACAAAGTGATACACATTTGAATGTATCTAACTGCTGGTGTATTTACTGTGCTGTGTTGTTCTCTAACTGCTGGTGTATTTACTGTGCTGTGTTGTTCTCAATGAGTGATTAATTTGCATTATGAAAAAACATGATTTGAAGTATCTAGTTATGGAACAGTTACAACAGATCATCTCTCTCCTACCGTAGAACCAGGAGACGGCAACGGCTTCAAGGAACCCCACAGCGATGATGGAGGAACCTACTCCAAACTCCTCCAGGAGCTTCACAACATAGGCTCCGCCCTGTCACATACAGGGGCCATGTTCCAATTGGTCACTTGTTTCCTCATTCCCTAATCCCTGTATAGTCAACACTATATAGTACACTACTTAGGGAACAAGCAAGGCAGGGAATCCAGACACTATAGGGCCTAAATAGTGCATTATATAGGGCCTAAATAGTGCATTATATAGGGCATAAATAGTGCAGTATATATTTCACAAGAGGACCAATTCCAACACGGCCAGTGATTTTGTAAGAAATATTAGCATCACGCAACACAAGCAGAGAAACGCTCTAAAGTAATATCATTTCCAAGATTTTAGACATTGTAAAATGTTGACATTTTAACGCCAACTCTAAGAAAATGAGCTAACTAACTTGTGTGAGTGTACTTAGCGAGCCCAGGAAGCACACGATGACTAGCAACAGAACCAGGAGTTCCCGTCTGTTAGTCAAAGTGTCGGGGTATTCGTCCAGAACAGCTGTGATGATGGCTTCCAACCCACCAAACTAGACACACAGAAACAAACACAACATATGATCAAAGGACAATCATTCCAAAACACTGGTATGTCCGACGATTGTATGGTTTGTTAAAGGTTATTGTCGTATTACTAGATTCAAGTCTACAACGACAGAATCTTGGCCGAACTGACCTAATTAGTAGTAGGAGTGACTTGTGTGGTGTAGGTGTAGGTTGTGGGTGCTGTAGGTAAGATTTAAGAGCTATTATTTACATGCCACAGCCATCCGTCAGTGAGTGAAATGCTCTGTGAGAATATCTGTTTAGAGTTGACTGCGCCTGCCTCTGTATGAGACAGTTTAGATTTTAGACCGCCTTGCCTGTCAATCATGGATGCATGGATGCAACACTTGTCAATGGCGGAGAAACGTAGGGATGGAGGGAGCAGAGGGGGAGGGGACTTTTTTTGGGTTGTCTATTTTCAAAATAAATCTTACCTACAGCAGCTTTAAATAAAAAAGTTAGTGTGAAGCCCTAACAACAATCTAAATCATGAGGTCTATCACAACATTAACACACAATCCCTTAGTAACTAATAATAAGTACAAATAAAAAGTCAGTTATCAGGTAATGTTTCAATTATAACATATGGTATAATATGTGGTTCATTATTGTAGATACTAGGAAGAGAAGTCTGGTCTGAGACATCATAGGTTAAGTTGTAGGCCTTTAGATTTGTTCTTCCTACCGTGCTGTCGAGGCCCAGGGTGATCATCATCACAAAAAAGATGATGGCGAAAAAGGTGGAGCCCATCATATTGGCGATGGCCTCTGGGTAGGTGATGAAGAGTAGACTTGGGCCTGAGCAGAGGAGGAACGGGTCTGCGTTGTTAAAGAGGAAACTACACAGCAGAGACAGCGGCATCCCTGGTGGAACCTGGGTGAGTGCAATCACTCATTCTGATGGGGTTCAAGTGACTTCACCTAGAAATAATCTCATAACTGATGAGGTCCCTGCAAAAACTGTATTTGGTGCCGTCATTGTGGTTTGATCTTATAGATTAGTTGACTCTTTCATATTTTATATTTCTTTTTTTTTCTTTTCGATCTCAAATGTGTTTTAGGACCAGCAGCCGCATCCTATTTATCAATAGAAGCCATAGAGTCACTGAGGTACCATATGAACACACAGGAATGATGAATCTTATCAGACAAAATATTATTAACATTGTTTTCATAACAACAAAAAATGCTTTTTTGTCACTAATTTGGCCGACCATATGCAGCGCCCCTGTGGACCACTAGGGTTGGGACTCGCTGGTATATTTACTCACCTTTATCCCTGGCCACCTCCTCCACCTCCACCTTCCTCATCTCAGCCATGTGGCCCAGGACCGTGAATATGACGAAGCCAGAAATCAGGCTGGTCAGGCAGTTCACCAGACTGGTTACTATGGCGTCACTGAGGCAGACGTCACATCGCGGTCATTATGTCATACTAGCGTCATCATACAGTCAATACAAATACAACATGTTGAGAGACAAGCAGAACGTCAGGCCTTTATCACAGAGGTGTGATGATAATAGAGGTGAACACAGCTGTAGGCATACCTACAGACCAACAAGTCACTTAATCACATCTCTGTGTTATTCAGTCATCAGTTAGGATCAGGACTCCTTGCTGATTGCTGCTAATGTTTGAAAACGTTGACAATACGCCGTTGATAACTCACAAATAGTTTTAATGTACTAATTATCATTAGTAGACAAACTAACCTAAAATTGGTTATAGGAGGTATCATACATTTAAAGAGTATTAATAGTTCATTGAAATGTTATTCTATCTAAGTTTTAATAACAATGCATTGCAGTTGTTGCTGATTCACTGAACACTTCAGCACTTTGGCCCTCTAGGGTTATATCCATGATATAAATACACTTAGTCCCTGTTTTATTCCATATTTCTTCTGTCCTTCTTGTTTTCAACAAACGTAGACACACGTCATTCACTCAGTCGTACCATAACCGGTAATACTGGTTAAAACAGTGGTTCTACTGGTTCTACGCGTGGCTGAATCCTTACCGGTAGCAGTTGTTGGTGAAAGGGTTGTAGCTGGAGAGGGCGAGGAGCACCCCGAACCCGGGACCCAAGGAGAAGAATATCTGAGCTGCAGCATCCACCCACACCTACACACACACACACACATATACACACACACACACACACACACACACACACACACATATACACACACACACACACACACACACACACACACATACACACACACACACACACACACACACACACACATATACACACATTACTACACACCTTACCCACACCTACACACAACAACACTACTACTACTACTACTACTACACCTTACCCAGTGGAATAGAATAGAGCAGAGTAGAGTAGAACACACAGCAACATTTTACTATATCTTACCCAGTAGAATAGAATAGAATAGAGTAGAATAAAGTAGAGTAGAGTAGAACACACAGCAACACTTTACTACACCTTACCCAGTAGAATAGACTAGAATAAAATAGAGGCATGCTTTACTCAGAATAGAATAGAATAGAATAGAACTGTTTCAAAGTGCATGACATCAATATAGATTAACTGAATATGACATCAATATAGATTAACAATAAAGACACAAGAAACATTTAGATTTAGATATGAATATATATACATCTAAGAAACTTTAGAATCATTCAGGGATTCGAAGGTATAGCGTACGTTTAGAGCTGAGAATCCCCAGAACAGATAATATAGGGCAGGAGCTGGGGCCAGCTGTGCAGATCTAAAGAGGAGAGGAGGGACGCCATTGGATACGGGCGAATGGGGGGGGGGCCTTTGTTAATAGAGAAAAAAAAATCTAAAGCAATTACGCATCTTATTATCCTGTTCTGTGGCTTATTTATGCATCTCATCTCGCCTCGTCTCATTCATATTCCCTGAGTCCACAGCGCTCACACCAAACACCAGCCGTCCTCGTCCTCCTCGCAGGGTTTTACTCTACACGCTGTGATTGACATCGATATGGTTTAAAGTTTTAGAATCGGAGGAAAGTCGTGATCAATACAGTCTATCAACATTCTGAACTGCACTGACGGTTCTGGTCTAATGCGCTCCCAACACACACACATACGAACACAGCTCTGCTCCGTTCTGGCCGGACGATCGGATAAGTCTCACATAATCATTTCAACCAAGTCTCCTCATCTGGGAGCCTTAGTTTCTTCTCTTATCGTGTCAAAATGCCTGAGGAGATCTTGGAGCACATTGAAGAACTGTAGAATAAAACCAAACATGCGTAGACCCCTTTTATACTCCCTAGATTATATTCATAGCCTATAAGTCGCTGTGTCGCACACACAACCTCCTCCCAGCCGCATTCGTCATTGCGTGTCAGCTGGAAGCAGCTGCTGACCCCACGCCGGGTTGCGGAGGACTTACGCTGGTCTCCAGCAGCTTGCTCCACTGGGGCTTCAGGTAGAACACCACGCCTCTCCAGGCGCCCGGGAGCATGGCCCCCCGGACCAGCAGGATCAGGAGCACCACGTAGGGCAAGGTGGCCGTCACCCACACCACCTGGTCGTACGGGGAGGGGACGAATGAAGGAGGAGGCGTTAGGAGGAGCGAGTGCCCTAATATTCATGAGTCAGATATCCTGGGACCTCGTCCAGCTGGTTTCCAGCAGCTTCCTCCACTGGGGCTTCAGCTGGAACACCACACAAAGTGTTTGGACCTACTGACCATCACACAGGGGTCAACTGGTTTGAGGTCCCGAAACCGAAATATATTAATATATATAATAATTATAAATATATAATTATGACTATTGTGTGTTAGTTAAGGTAAGGTTTACATGTTAGCTCCATTATAGTAAGTACAGTATAGTATCACAGTTAACAGTATCACCTTCCCTGACGTTTTCACGCCCTTCCAGAGGCTGAAATACACAATGGTGAAAATGAGGAAGAGACAGAGCATGAGCTGCCAGCGGACGCCGCCCACATTCCGCAGTCCGTCGGCCCGGTGGATCTCCAGAACGTTCCTCCTGTCAGGTGGAAACCAGATCCGTTAGCAGACCGCTAACTGCCCACCGGTCGGGGGCAACCAAACCAAACAACCAAACCGTATTCTTTGCAGCTACGCGTGCTGCTTGGTACACACCGCTATCATAGGAGTCAACAACTGTCACTTCTACACAACCCCGGTCTAACTCACCTCGGTAGTAGTCGTGGCAACCTAATCATGAGTTATTAAGTCCATCGCTCAATAAATCCATCCAAGACACAAAGAAACGTCATGCTGACAATGAGCTCAACTTTATCTGTGACTGAACTGTGATAACCACAATACAGATCGTTGATTTGGCATAATCAATAACGCATAAAACAATCTGAATCATAAGGGGTAGCAACATCAACTCCTGGTCAGGAAATCAGTACACACACACACACACACACACATCCACTTACGTGTAAAACTCCTCGGCGGGGGATCTGGAGGTGTTGGTCCAGGTGACGTTGTCCCGGCCAAAGTAATTGGTGCAGTCGGGGGTGTTCCAGGCGTTGTCGCAGTGGGTCCAGGGCAAGATGGTGGAGAAGGAGGAGTAGAAGTAGAAGAGGGCCCAAGCAATGATCGTGTTGTAGTAGAAGGACACGTACAGCGCAATGACACAGATGGAGTAGCCGACACCTGACATAACACACCATACGTTATCAACACACTCATTAGCATTTAGACCGCACTATTTAGAATGATAATAATACAAAAATATATGTGTAGGCTATTTTAAGTGCAATGATATAGCCCTACATATTCTGCAAAATATGAAGATGTGAACTTCAAATATAGGCCTAATAGCAGTTTTCAACATGATTTTGATTGTGTATAGTTGTTGACTGTAATTAAAAAGATAATGACATCAGTGGATCGAGGAAAGGAAACGCCTGGATGGAGGAAAGCCCTTACCTTTAAAAATGGGACAGATGTGTTTCCATATGGATATGGCTCCGGTTCTGTGGAACTGTCCCAGTGCCAGCTCCATGTAGAACAGCGGGACGCCACCGAAGATGGCCATCAGAATGTAGGGGATGAGAAACGCGCCTGCATGAGGAAGAGACGCTCAGTTAGGCCTGCCACATTATATATGCATATATACATTACTACTACTACTACTACTACTGCATTATATATGCATATATACATTACTACTACTACTACTACTACATTATATATGCATATATACATTACTACTACTACTACATTATGTATGCATATATACATTACTACTACTACATAATATATGCATATATTGTATCTGATATGTCGGCTATGTAGGCCTAGCCCTGTGTAAACATTTAGTCTTTGCAATTTATCAAAATCGGGCAAACTTTTAATTTCTTTTTAATCTGTTTATTTATGTAGTTTATTTCATTTTCAGATAGGCTATAAGACTTTTAGAAATGTGTTTTTTCTTGTTCTACATTCTAGGCTACGCCATGCAGAATGGAAACTCAGTAGGCCTACACATTTTAGTTTTTAATTTATTGTATTAATTTTGTTTTGCTTTTTAATAACTTTTTAATGCGCTCCAGAAGCAACAGGCTAAAGGCGCATTTCAACAGCCTACCAGAAACACATTTCAATTACTACATTTAAGGTTCAAGAAATATATAATAGCCCTACGAAACACATTCACTCAACATTTAGGAGGCCTACACATTTACACGAAACTTGTGCCAACGTCCTTAATAATGAGTTGTTGTTTTTCTAAGGTCAACTGAACTGTTAATTGAGTCACTTACCACCCCCATTCTGATAACAAATGTATGGAAATCTCCAGACGTTTCCCAGGTCCACAGCAAAGCCAATGACAGAGAGGAGAAAATCCATCTTTTTGCTCCACTTGTCCCGAGAGTCCGTCTGGGAAATGACCGGCACCGGGGCGCAGTTGGTGTTGGTGTACCCGGCTTGGGGTGACCCGTGGGCCGCGGCCGTGGATTCCTGTCCGGGCATGGCTGGGCGCACTGTGAGCCGGTGCACCGCCTGTGTGAAGTCACAAGTACTGCCGGCTTCAAAGGGATGGAGACCGGTGAGCTCGGAGTGGGAGGAGCCGGCCAGAGAGGTGTGGATGCTGCGACTACTTCAGTCACCTTGAAGCTGAGAGGAACAACATTAAGGCGTCTCACATTATTCACTCGGGTTCAAAAAGACTTCGGGTAGCAGTTGCATGGTCCAAATCAGTTGTGTTTTGGCTAGGGGCAACAGCAATTCCATTATGGCTCTCTACATATAGACTTACTTTTTGAAGTAATTCTCCTCATCTTTCAGTTGGACCAGTCATTGCCACTTGTGTCCTATCCTAAGCCATTATGTGGTCTATCTGATACTGGCATTTCGATGAGAGGGTACCTCCCATGGTCAGAGCACAATCAACATGCTGTGTCCATCAACCAAAGCTTTTTCATCGCACCATACCAACATTATAAATATAGGCTCCCCTTTAAATCACATTTTATAGTGTAATAGCAGAAAATTGCCACTGGACTAACCATATTTACCAAATAGGCCTATTTACATTTTAAAATCTGTTATGAAAAAACAAAGGAAATCAGCAATAGCCTATATTTGATTGATTATCTATGTGTTGGTTTGTTGTTTAAATAGCTTTAGCCTATCCCTGAGAATCCCATTTCTCATTTTCAAAGTGTCTCATTTTCATTGTCAAAGTGGGACTGTCCCTTGTTGTGGTCCAGGGTGGTCAGGACCTAACGTTGAGTCCAACATGAGATCAAGACGTCTTGACGTCCTGATCTCATGTTAACGTAGTTGGGTGAGGAATATCTGTGGCATAAAAAAAATTGCACTCGTTAGGAAAACCCAATAAAATAACTTTGTAATCAAATCCACCGCTTTTAGCACACCGACCCACTATAAAAGACCAACTGGACGGGAAGGATGAATCACACAGATCAGCATGTGGGAGAGTGAAATGGAATGAGGTTAGCTTTGAAAATGGATTTGACAATAGGATGGGACTTGGGACATCCAGCACCTAGCATGACGGAGGCTTCTTAAAGCCACGCATCCCAACTCACTGGCCTGTCCGCAGTATTGCCTCTCACTGGCTTCAATGTGTTACTTTTGTATTATTTTGTCACAAGAGTAACGCGTCTGTATGTTAATGCTTCTAAAAGTAGACCGTTGAGCTAACCTCATCATGTGTGTGCTGCGTGGACGCTGTGTTCTTCATGATTATTATTTGCCGTGGTCCCAAGTCTTTCCAGAGTTGAGATCCCCCCTCCGTCTATAGAATCAGCCATGGGGACAAACCAAAGGTACCACAGCCAGGGCCTGGGGACCCCGAGGGCCCGAACCATAACAGCCAATCCTTTAGTATGCCATGCCGGCGTTAGCATACAACTGCTGTCAATCTGCATCGGCACACACGGGCAGATGAACATCAGAACGACAGCACATGGTCTAACGTGGCCTCGTAGCCATTTAGAGACATGTCGACTCCAATCACACATGGAGCTGTGCGTAGCGAGCTAGCATAGCGCTAGAGCCTAGCAAGCTAGCGGACAGGCCCCCCTCACACACACACTAGATATGGATACGACAGCAGCTGTATTTATTTGTTTATTTGGTTTGTCAGGTTTTGGTTGGTTTGATTGATTTTGTGAGTTTTTCAGCCCAGCGCCTCGTCGTGGAGGTTTCTCCCTCAGAGAGAAGGCTGTGAGATGCTTATGAGATGGCCACTCAGGCAGAAGTCCTGGCATTTGAAGTCCACTTACGTCACCTCAACGTAGACTGAGTTACGACGGGAGGGGAGTAACCTATTACTACAGTACTACAGAAGTACCTCACAAGTACACACACCAGGAGGTTATGGTAGCCGAAACACAAAGTAGCCATGCTTGATTTAAATGAGGTATACATATTATCACAGTTTATATCAGGATATCATGATATTTAGATATTGAAGACTTGAGGTAGTGGGCCTACAAGACATTCATAGGGCAGCAGGTCAAGACAAATGACACGACGGGCCTACAATTCATTGAATTGGTAGGGCTAGCCTACGTTAAAACTAATTCCTGATCCTGTTGTTCACGTCAATACCAGAGTAAGTCAAATACAACACGTTAACCTGAATAGAAATGAGTAATAAAGGGTGAATTCATGGTATTGCTTGACATCAGGACGTCTCCCGCTGCTCCTCTTTTGCTTTCCTCCTCATGTCAGTGTTTGTTACTGGTCCATCCTTTCACTAGCTTATTTACCTGACAGGTTTGTGCTCCAAGCAGAACTCTGGTGCCCGAAGTCCACACGCATACACACATGCGCACGCACACACACACGCACACACGCACACACACACACACACACACACACACACACACCAGACCTACACACGCTCCCTAGAACACCATATATTTCTTGATTTCAGGAAATGCTTAAACCAAAATCTTTTTTTCTTTCTTTCATTAATATTGTTGTTATTATCATTATTATTATTATTATTATTATTATTATTATTATTATTATCATTATTATTATTATAACCCGTAGGCCTATCCATATGCACCGATATGCACCATGGATGTATTGGATAATATGCACCTGCTGTGTACTGTTTTGAGAATGGTTTCCTTTCTACAAGCCTCCGAGTTCAGTTG
>OOFB01008563.1:2758-15313 GCA_900323305.1 Trachyrincus murrayi | reverse complement strand
TCCCTCTCTCTCTCTCTCTCTCTCTCTCTCTCTCTCAGGTGAAGGTGATGCACAAGCAGCTCCTCCTCTTCCACAACGCCATCTCCGCCTACTTCGCCGGCAACCAGCAGCAGCTGGAGCAGACGGTGCAGCAGTTCAACCTAAAGCTGAAGCCCCCGGGGGCCGAAAAGCCCTCCTGGCTAGAGGAGCAGTGAGGGGGGGGGGGATGGTAGTGGAGGAGAGGACCCCCCTTCCCCCTCCCCCCTATCTCCCCTCCACCCCACCCTACGCTCTCTCACTTCCTCCTTATAATGGCCTGACAGCCCTCCTCTTCCCCCGTCCTCCTCCACCCTCCCCAGCAAGGTCAGACGAGAAACGGTCCTGTGGACAAACGGGTGGCCCGGACGTGTGCAGAGAGGATGGACAGCATGGACGGCTTATCCAGACAGACGGTGAAGGATAAGATGTAATTATATATAGATATATATATAATGAACGGGAGCAAGGAATCCCTCGTGGCCCGTTTCTGGGACCGAATCACCTGGTTTTTAGTGCCTCTCTTTCTCACCCCCCCCCCCCCCCCCCCCCCCCCCCCCCCCCCCCCCCCCCCCCCCCTCCCCCCCCTCCCCTCCCCCCCCCCCCCTCCCCCCCCCCCCCTCCCGTTTGTTCCGCCAGTAAAGCCCTTCGGCGCTCACTCTTCACATTCCAGTCTGTTTTGCCCATCCTATTAAAACCCCGGTTCTGTGTTGTTCTTTGTGATGATCACTTTAACGGTTATCCCTCTGCTATTGCTGGACCCATATTTCTGAAGCCAAGCCAAGACACGGAGACTAATTCAAATTCCAACCTCTTCTTCTTGTTGTCGTTGCTGTTGTTGGAAACATATTTCTTGTCAGACACGTAAAAGGGGCCCTGAAAACGTAACCCACAGAGCGTAACAGATCTCTTCCGAACCCTATACTGTCCTGGTGTGCCTCGAGGAAGGATTCATTCATGATGAGGAAAGAAGCACTACTTTTATTTCTGGCTGCAGACACCGAAGAGGAGTCCTTCGCTGTCAACAGAACCTCGAGACAGTTCAAATGATAACGTGTACAGCTCGGATCAAGTACTGCTTTACGTCGAAGGAAAAACGGTTAATATTATTCTTTACGAATGGAGACACGCCGTCGTGGTGCTGAGCCTAGCTTCTGTTTAGTTTTGAATGTCATCTTTTTATATTTGCTGGGGTAAATTCAGTTCCACTCGGCTGTATCCTGTGCTTCGGAACGTATTAACAATGTACGCTAGCGAGTTGGGATACAACTACCTGTACTGTAGTGCTTCGATGTGATAACAACACTAAAGGCTTGTAAATGAGAACAGTAATTGTATACGCAAAAGCCATTTACAAACCACTGCCACACAGTCCCCGAACTCAAACTGTTTGGGAGTGTGTTTTTTTGTTGTTGTTTTTTTCCTTTTCTTTAGTTTTTCCCTTTTCTTTTCTTTTATAATTTCTCAAATTTCAGTTCAGAATGACTCAATGGAGCAAAAAACACCAGCATCTGATGAGTTAGTTCTGAAGAGACTGTTTGAATCAAAGCATGGCAATAGCACCATCTCTGGTGAAACAAGTTATTGTGGATATTTCCGATTAGCTCAAATTTGCTCGATTATTTAATATAAATGCGATGGCAAGGAAGTGGTTTTATAAGAGTTTTTAGGCTTGCATTTGAGACAAAACACTCCACTTAGTGTTTGTAATGATTCAACACATTGTTTAACAGCATTGCCAAGCTTCTGGAAAACCTGGAAAAGTCTGAATTTAAAAATGTCAATTCCCATGCATGGAGATTTCATGGATTATTGTGCAAGGTTTCGGAAAAGTTTTGAAATTAAAACGTCCTGTTTCTGGTCAGAATAGTTTATGCAGGATTGTTTGATGATTAGGGCTACGCGGTACAAAGCCATAATTATTTATTATTCATAGTTAATTATTATAGACACACCTTAACATTTTCGTCCTCTGTCTAAAAGTGATACTTAAACTTGTCTCATCTTGTTTTTTAGAAGAATGTAAAGTATTATGGAAAAAAATTTGTCTTGGAGAACTCGAAAGGGTTTAAAATGATTAATTATCTTTGAACTCCATAGGAACCCTGTTTTAAGGGGTTGTCTACAAATTCAGAAGCAAATATACAATTCTATTTCATTGTACATTCAATGTTTGTATTTTACTTTAGTTTTCTGTCATGTTTTGTCCCAGTGAGGGACACTTTAACTATTTTCCTGTTTCAGCAAGAGCTGATGTCCAGTTAAACATATGAAAGCATAGTTGTACCTTTATCACAATTAGGATTAGCAGTCTTGCTGATTGTAATATTTTAATATTGTTATTATTGGGACTTAAGAGTTCTGATTCACAACACTAATAATTCATCATTTGTTTGTCCACTGTGTTGCTCCCTCTCTACAAACATCTCCTTGTGCACAATTCTACAAAGATGAAGTGAAGAGATCATACACCCACATGATGTCACTGGAGTGTGTATTTACAGATTATAACATATCTTTGTATGTATCCCCTTTATCCTTATTGTTAATCTGAATTGAAATCTAAATGCTTTCCAGGGCTAATTTCGGCACCTTTAGAAAGAACATGGGTATAACGAACATTAACATAAACGGTTCATTCATAGGTAGACTAAGGTATCATTTAGTCTGTTTGTTTAGTATAATAACACATCTTTCAAGTTTAGTCTGTAAGCGTAGACTGCATTGTTAAACTCAGCTAGTGGAGCTATATATGCCATGGTAGAACTTCATTAGCCTTGCATCAGTGTATGATAGGGACTACTCCTCCTGCGGCTTGTCTCGTGTGTATTTGCATGCAGGCAGAGATGACATCAAGTACTGTGTTTTGTATGTCTAAATACAGACACTACATTCTGCCCAGCATGCGTGGACGCATTGGATGCTGCCATGCTTTTAGCTGTTGGTTTTATGTTGAATGTAAAGAGAAAAAAAACAAAAAACGACCTGGACCGTGGAACAAAAACTATTTCAATTAATTCCCATTGATTACATTTTTTTGGAGCACATCAAAACAACAAACACGTACCACGATATGTGTTGCTATAGGGGCGGATGTGTTTCTTCCTCGTCTGTGTAAATGCTGACATTGTTATTGTACACATTATACACACACACACACACACACGACTCATGTGAAATCTAAATGCAGTTGCTGAGACACCCCCCCCCCCCCCTCCCAAGTATAACTTGTGTACTTGTACACAGCAATATTTATTGGACAAAAGTGTGTGTTCTTCTCATTCTCACAACATCAAACCGCCATCCTCTTCAAAGTGTCAGAAAGAATGGCCAGAATCTGAACCATTATGGATTTTTAAATTTATGAAAAGTGTGTATATTATGGAATTATGGAACTCTTTAATAGTGGTACTTGGTTTGTTGCTGGCAAGAAAAAGAGATTCTTAAAGTGAGGTTTTATTTGTGGACAATCAATATTTTCTATAGTAACGTATGAATGATTGTACATAATGGTGTTTCAGATGAAAAAGCTGAAAGTGTCATGGATCGATGTGAGTTTTTTGCCTTTATTCCACTGAAACCTGACTCTTCCCAAAGGAAAACAAATAAAGTACATGTTTTAAAATGTTGGTTGGAATTCATTATTTTCAAATTGCACAGTGGTATAGTTTTCCTCTGATAAAACGGTTGAATACAAACAGTCACCCATTTAATGATATATCCAATAGATTGATTTTTTATGTTTTGATATTGATAAAACATTTAAAAAAAGTTGTGTTCTTCAAATTCAACTAAACACTAATAGTCAACTTGGGGAAAGCGTGAACGGTGCAGAATCTGCTACAGTGTAGACCTTAGATCAGGTTAGGTTTAGAGGGCCTATGCAAATGTGCAGTCTGTTTGTATGTGACATTTACACATCACTTTTAATGTCAACACCCTCTCGCCTACCTCCTTGTGACCGCTCAGGACGTTGTGTCGACTAAATACCTAACGCCTGGGTTGAACACTGCATTTCGCATGAAGAGCTATAGTTAAAGTCATGTCAGAGACGATGGAGGGGCCCTCTTACCTGGCCTTGGATACCAGGGGCGTTTCTAACGACGACGCAGGTGACGGCGCGTTGGATTACGGCGCGTGGGATTAGGCGGAACGCTTCGTCAGGACACACGAGGTGTCGGATAATCTCAGATCAATTTTTATTTTGCAAGAGAGTGTTGCAGCGTTACGGTGAGTGAAATGAATCCATTTAAAAAAAAAACACGAATAGTTTACGTTTGAAAGGTACATGCAATGCAAATGAAGGTCATCAGTACAGCTGACAAATGGACGGTTTGCAGTTAGATGCAACGTTGTAATGCGGGCTGCTCAATTCATTAGAATCCATACTTTTATTTTGTAATAGTTTGTTATAGTGGTGATTAAAACAGGCAAAAACTTGAGCAAGCATTCCCGAGTTCGGAACTGTGAAGTGAGAACTATACTTTATTCCATTTAAACAACTGACTGACTTCTGTGACATGAAGATGCAAACGACATTCTGACGCAAATGACTTAACTTTCTGGTGGCAATGTATACAAAAGTGAGATCCTTATAGATGTATGGTAATTCGCCTGTGTTTACAGAGTGCCTCGTAGGTCTGCGCCCTCCATCTACCTGTAAGTACTTATCTAAACATGGATGTTTAACGTCATCTAAAGTTCATACGGAACTTCTGAATCCAGGCCAGGCCGTTTATTAGCTGTAATGTCTGTCCTAGAATCCCCAAGGAATATAGTTACTTGTGTGTTGTGCTTTGGTGCAACAAACTACTAGGCCCTGTGTCTTCAAGATCTCTTGCTTTCCTAAGGTCACCTCAGAAGTGCACAGTGGAATGTTTCCATCAATGTGTGTATGTGTTTGTGTAGGCCGAAGCAGCTCGAGGGACACGGTCCCTTCGTCGCTCCTCGGACTGAAAGATGCTGATGGAAGGAGCGTTAGTCTTCACTTCTCCTCTTCCTCCTCCTGTTGCTCCTCCTCCACCTCCACCACCACCACCAGCACCACCTCCTCCGCCCCCGACCCCACCGATTCCCGCCCTTCCTTCAGCATGTCCCCCTCCACCTCCTCCGCCCCCGCCTCCACCTCCACCTCCTCCTCCTCCTCCTCCTCCTCCTCTTCCACCTCCTCCTCCCTCCCTGCTGGCCCCCTGCACCATCCAGAGGCGTGCCATGAAGAAGGTGAACTGGGACGCCATCCCCAGCCAGTGCATCCTGGGAAAGCGCAACGTGTGGACGTCGGAGCGCTCCCAGCAGAAGGACCTGGTGCTGGACATCCGCAGCATGGAGGAGTTGTTCGGCCATGCCGAGACGGCCGCCCTGCAGCAGAGGGGGTGGACGCCCGGGGGGGCGCACAAGGGCCGCGATGGCTGGTCAACCTATTCCAAAGCTGCGCAGGTAATCTTGTGTGCGTGTGTGGCGTCCTCTTAACTTGAGCCACATTGTTTGAGTTTCAATGTCTGACCGTTACAGTTGAGTGTTTTTAGTTGCTTGGAGCCTGTCCAGCCTATCTAGGCTAGCATTAGTGTTTCTCAAATGTGTTCATGTGCGGTGAAGATTTAGGATGGGAACCCCTGATGGAGACCCCGTTGTCTAGCTATTGAGGTGTTTGGGGTCAAAACACTACGGGGTTTGATTCATCAGTGGTGTCCAGTAGACCCACAGAAACCCAACTGTCCTGGTCTTGCATGAGACCGTTCTCCTTGCTTCCGTGTTCGGTTATCTTAATCACACAAAAACAATGGCTGGTACGCTTTCTTTTTCTACTAGATTAACCTCATATGTTGGACGATTGATTGAACCTGGCAGGTTCGTAATCCATACTCATGATCAGCAGTTTCTCTCTGTTTTAGGTCTCCATTCTGGACTCCAAGAAGAGCATGAACATCGCCATCTTTCTGAAAACCTTCAAGCGGTAAGGGATAAAAATAAAATAAATCCTTCTGAATATGGAAGTGTTCTATAGTAGCCTGATATCAGTAGACTCCAACGTACCCGCCGCTGATTGGCTAATCGCTGTTTCATGTCCCGATGCCAGACCAGAAGAATCAGTCATCTCACCGTATTCAAAGGTCTGGACCAGGCAAGGTCTGGATCCAGGCCTTGTGGTACGCATACCGCCAGGGTACTGCAGGTGGCATTTTATTGTTGAAATAGACAAATTTACAATAATAGAAAAAACAATATTGATAATTGAAAATAAATATATTATAAATATTGTTCAGTAAATATAGTATTATTATTGTTATTATTTCAAAAATAGTGTGGCTTTGCATTCCATCATGTTTTCAACTGTAATGTTTTCCATTGATGTTTGTGTTAATTTATGTTTGCTAAATTAACACACTGGGAGCATTTAAGCATGGCTGACTTTTGGCACTCTTTGCTCAGCCACTGCATGTGTATTTATCTATTTTTTTACCGTTTGCATATGAGGTGGTCCGTGAAAGGTCTTGATGACAATTTAGTGGTACACCTAAAGTCAAAGGTTGGGAACCACTGCTGTAGAGGAATGTGGTACAATAGAATAAACACCGCAAGAAAAGAACATCAACCATAGGATTGGTAAGGGCAAGAGTTTTGAAGCTACTTTTGGTTGGTAGCCAAGAGACCAGCGAGTTCAACGTCCAACCACAGGTCCAGTAGTGAGGACTGTTGACTTCTGCTGTGTCTTGCATAACAATGCAGCTCAGCACTCACCCCAAGAGACTTCAGAAGAAGATGGTTTCCCCAGAACTTGAGGCATGTCTGGTTGGTGACCATGGTTACCAGCTGTCTTGATCTCTGAACAATACGGGGCATTCATAGAAAGCTGTTTGTTTAATCTCAGTCTTTCTTGAGTCCCCAAGGAGAGGTACTCTACGAGACCGTGGAGATGAGTGGTATGGACAAGACCAGAATCGTACACCTTGATATAGCTAATTAGTGCATTGACAAAAATGGCTGTTAGTTATGTGGATTAACAAAGCTGAAAGTATTCTTTCTTTCTTTTTTTATTTACTGTGGATAAAGTCAAAATATAATTGCCACTGAAATGCCACAGACGAGATTCTATTCCTGGGCATCATAATTAAATTTTCACTTTTGGTTCAAGATTCGTTCGCACTTTAATTTGAATAGCAAATGCCCCTGCTTTTGTGTCAGTTGCTCACTGCTGCAACGATGATGGATTGTAAGTGAATTTGACTAAAGCACTTCGGCCTGCATGCCGCTGGTAATCGTCTCTGACATTTCGTATTGAAGAGGCTCATGCAAAATGCCACATTAATGTAGCTTGCTAGTGTGAGACACTTTGTCGTTGTCATGCAATTAAAAGGCCTCCTATTGTCTCGTATCACAGTATTATTTTTATCTGCCCTGTTTTCTGAGTGGATGGTTTGGTTTAATATTACATTTGGTGTAATCCAATTGAATGTCATTGTCTCCTTCGGCAGGCCCGTTGCAGAAATGGTGGAGGACATTCTGCAGGGAAATTGGCTGCGATTTGGAACGGGCAAACTCAGAGACCTTTGTAAACTGCTTCCAGAGAACAGTGAAGTAAACAAATTGAACTCTAATCTTTGTTCTGTTTGGGATAGGCCTGCATGTGGCTCAACGTACCTAAATACTGCTTACTTAATCATTTGCATACATCAATCCTTTGTTAAAATCAGTGTGTAAATATAGTGTGTAATATAATCAGGCGTCATAAGGACCAACCCGTTCTACGGTTAAATTAGTCTAGATCAGTATTACGTTTAATGAAGCGTTGTCGTTCAGGTGAAGAAGCTGTGTGCTTTTAACGGAAACATCTCGCTCTTACCTGAAGCAGACCAGTTCATGGTGCAGTTGGTTAAGGTTCCAGGGTGAGTCAAAATCTTCTTTGTTCACCACTTCATTATAATATTCATTGTATGGCTTATGCCTTGCCTATTGTATCTAACAGTATCTAACAAATAATTCAAATTTCTGTGAAAATCCAGTGCAAAGTGTACTGTTGCCAACTAACTAAACATACTATATACTGTTAATGGTGTAAAGAGGTAGATTCAGTATTTTCCGATGATGATGATGTTAATATTGATAGCTATGAAGAGCGACTGAAGACCATGGTGCTGAGAGAGGAATTCTTCCCCCTAATGGAAGAGATGAAGAACTCTGTGGATGTGATGACCAAAGCAGCTAATGGTGTGACACACACACATAACACACAAACACACACACACACACACAGTCAATCTCTCACTGTAATCTGTCTGTTGCTCTTTGTGTTATTTCATCGCTGTTGTTTAATCTCTAGTGTGATTCTCTCATCCTTCCCCAGAGCTGTTGGACTGCGATGACCTCCACTCAGTGATTCGGCTGGTGTTGAAAGCTGGGAACTATATGAATGCTGTCAGTGTTCTTCCTGAAAGAATATACATCCTCTCATCAAGTATTTTTTTTTTTTAAGCTACTAAATCCTGTTTAACCGAATTGAAAACACTCAATAAATTCCCCTTACCTCTCCCAGGGTGGACACAGTGGGAATACCATCGGCTTTAGGATGAATTCCCTGCTCCGGCTGGCCGACACTAAAGCTAACAAGCCTGCCATGAACCTCATGCACTACGTGGTGAAGGTAGGGACGGGCACTACGTTCAGACCAGGGGTCTCAGGCGGGCTATGGTGGTTCCTGGCATATCGCGGAATAATTGGAATTCACTGCTCAGTATAGATATGACCGAATGCTACACATCCCCATGTTTTTCAGTAACACCCAAGTCGGATGGTAATTTCAATCACTACTACTAACTTCTTTCTCCATAAAAAAAAAAAAATGGAGGATCTACAGTGACTCGGGACAACAGCTATTCTCTCTCGAATGAGTTCTGCAGTCTTAAGTGGCGGTTTCCGTGACGATGCCGTTTGTTATCTTCATCTCTGTGTCTCATTAGCGTCATTTCTGACCATTTTATTCATGAGTCTACATCTACACACAGCAAGCTGAGGACATTGATGCCGAGCTGCTCACATTTCCCAGCCAACTTGAGCACATCGGAATGGCTTCAAGGTGACCGCTGTACGCTGCTAGTCGTTTAGGAGCCTTCAAGCTGCTCTGCTTGTGCACAATGCTTGTCACAATGCACAATGCTTTCAACGAGATAAGGATCTCGATTGCTGCTCAGCCTTGTGTCTTCCTGTTGTTGTTGTTGTTTTTTGTTGCATAGTTTTACAGAGCGCTTAGGGAAGCTTGCGATTCCTCGGCTTTCTGACTGAGGAATCGCAATCAGCTTGAAGTCTGTTGCCATGTCACAAAGAGTTTAACGTGCAGGCAGAAAGCGTTGTGTGATCTTTGGTTTCAGCTATTGTTGATTGTTCCTCTGACTGATTGTTTGAAAGGCTGTCGGTGCCTTTGCGCTGACCATGTTGTAAATGACTGCACAGGATTTGCCAAGAGGAGGTGAAGGCAGACTTTGAAAGAGAAATTAAGAAGATTGACGAAGTAAAGTTGTACACCAGCAGACAACCTGGTCTGCTCCAGCAGATGGAGACATTTCTCCTGGTAAGCCTTTACCAAAACAATGCCAAATGATGTCAACCATTCATGAATTGTCCAGTGGTAATTACTTGATATTCCTCCCGCGAGTTAATGGCAATTTAAACAATTTCTGTCCCTGTAATGTTGAACTTGGACTCATAAAAGGTTTTTTCCCCCCCCCAGAGGGCCAGAATGAAGTTGTCTGATCTGAGTTCTTCTTTCCGTGAGCTGAGCATACTGAGCCACGCGGTGGCCGAATATTTCTGCGAAGACCCGGCCATCTTTAAACTGGAGGACTGCTGCTCCGTTTTCCACTCCTTCCGTCAGAAGTTTCTCACAGCCATCCAGGTGTGTCTGCACTCTGCTCTCCAAGGGTGGTGTTTTTGATGTTGATGTTTGTAAAGCATTTCTGTACGCCGACCGTTCTGATTTAGAGGAACATTTCCTGACCGGATGTTGTGTCGAGAGCTGTAACATTGGAAATGTCAATGCTAAAAAGAACGTCGTCTTAACCCCAACACAGGAAAACCGGAACCGCGAGGCTGTGGAACTGAGACGCAATTGCAAGGACTCTGTCCGCAGCTCGATCAAGCGGTGCTCCATCTGGTCTGGGCAGAAACCCCGGCCCCCTGGGAAACTCGAGGCCTCATCGGAGACCCTCGACGCCTCGTCTGGAGACCACGAGACCTCCACCTTGGAGTCGGCGCTCCACAGCTTCCTGTCGGCGGCGCCGCAGGGCAGGTGCAGGAGGAACCTCCCCCCCGTGGAGGAGGGACCGTTGGTGGAGCTCAGTACCCTGACCAAACCCCCGTCATCGGACTCGGAAGAGCTGGACGCGAGTCTGGAGAGCACCCAACAACAGAGCCCGGAGAAGAAGCAGGCCAAACTGAACGAGGTGGAGGACCACCCGCTCACAGCGGAGAACCAGGAGGAGGCCGAGAATATGGGAGAGGTGACCCCTAAGCTGATTTGTTACCAAAACTGCCAAGGCACAGACTGTCCTTATCAGTTGGAGTTCACGCCGGCTACTCTTGCCGTGCCGGGAACTCCTTGCTCTACGACCAGGGATTACTTCTTAAACAGCAGCGGGCCTTCAAGTTCGCCCTGGACGATCCTCAGCCCCTTCAGCTGCCCGAATGGAAACGCCAACCCGCGCACCAGACGCATCCCGCACCTCAGACGGTCCTTCTCCATATCGAATGGAGACGACCTTGACGATGGAGTGTGGCAGATGCCTCCCATCCCATCTTTCTGCCCCTCAACAACCATCACTCCTTCTGCCATCTCCACCTCCTATGCACTTGAAGACCCCGAAGACTCTGCTGAGAACAGAGGAGGAGGAGCGGTGGATTTTCAATCGTGTTCCCCAGACAATCTCGCTTCAAGGGGATTCGTTCCCAAGTATCTGGCCCCGAGGCCTCTGTCCCTAGGGCCGTTGCTCAGGTCGTATTCCATGGATGAAACCGGAAGGTCTCTGGTGTCGGGCTCCTGGTTGGGAGAGCTGATCCAGAAAAGCATCACCCAGAGGACCAAGTCGTGGTCTGCGTCCGGAATTAACTCGCAGACGGAGGACAGGTTCCCGACGAAAGAGGGCTCTGGGTTGATCTCGTTTTTCAGACGAATTGGGAGCAAGGGCAAACCTCCGGATTCAAGAGAGCTGACTTATGGAGAATCGGATACTTGAAATGGCAGACAGATACTAGTTCGTCTTAAGCCAATTTTAGGCTATTTATTCAGATTATTTTTGCTGTCAAGTCGGACATATTTTATCATTCACTGGGACCAAGGCAATTAAGCACTTGCTTTGAAATGTATGTATTTCGATTTTTAGATGTCAGGCTGCATTCCAAAAATTCTAAATTCATATTATACAATATTTAAGCATTTGTCTTGTCTTTTTTTTTTATGTTCAATAAAGTGTATTTTCAATTTAATTATCATTCAGTGTCATTTTAAATAAACCATTGAATTTTATAAGGATATATACGAGTTTAGCCTTACTCTTGAGAACACTTCGCTGTTCGCTGTTTGATTTCCTGCTTCTCTCACCTACCTTTAAGAGAGCGTTGTCGTGCATGTCATCTTTACTCTAACTCCTCGACACTTCAAGCTGTTACAAGCTGATTGTCTGTTCCGTGAACATCTTGAACTTTGTCTACGTGCCCCGATATATATATATCCAGTACATACTAGAATATAATTGATACATAAACAAACAGACGTGCCCGTTATATTTACAGCAGTTTTCTGGGGCCCCAATGTCCCCCAGAGCGGTGTTTTTATTATTGACTCTTCTGTTCTCGGTATGACCTGGCTCACCGCGAAGCCACACTGATATCAGCCAGCCAGTGACAAAGACACATTGAGGTTCTTTGACCTTTACGGTGTTTGTTTACAGCCGGTTCATTTGGAGAGCCTTGCAGTGAAAGGAAATCCGTTTTGCCGTTGGGTTAGGAGGAGGGCGGGGTTGGGTGTTCCACAGCTACCGATGCGCTTTCTCGTTCACTGTTTGGAGTCCCCGATAGGTTCCGTTCAACTGGCGATCACCCAATAAAGTCATTAGCTGACACTTGTATTTCGTATTTTGCTGGGACAAAACTAAGTATAATATAGTCGTATTCCTGGCTGCTGCAATGTAGCATTGGCACTGCAATCATTAGTGCATGCAATGTTGTCTTCAGGGTTGCACGTTGGTAGGAACCTGAAACACAATAAAACAAGTAACAGGAGAGATAATGGGAGCAGACTTGGGTGAGAGTACCAGAGACAACTGGCCTGCTTGTAAGTTGAGAACTTTCAGGACAATCAGACCATTGTGACGTTATGTTGAGTCCTCTCTCATGTGAGCCAATTCCTGCAGGGACTGGAGGTGACCTCTGTCTCTCTCTCTCTCTCCTGCCCAGTGGCTATGCTTTGCTGTTCTTTATGGAGGTTTGTGACTGCTGGTGGGACATTTTAATTGAGAAAAGCTTTCTGGTAAAGTGAAGGGGGAATTTCAGAGT
>OOFB01008558.1:0-17550 GCA_900323305.1 Trachyrincus murrayi | reverse complement strand
CACTTTGTACCTCAAGAGGCGACACTGCGGTGTCCAGGCTGCCCTCAGACCAACATGAGAGGATGGAGAAGTAGCGCTGCCCAGAGGGCGTATTCTCTAACCTTGTCAATCATGTCAAAACTGAAAAATGTAATGCTGGCTCTAACTTACCGGATCACTTGATGGAGAAAAACTTGACGACGCCATAGCACAGATTCACTGTAAAAAAGAAAAGTCAGACTGTCACACAGCGCAAACCGAAAAAATAGAAAGCGAGAGACAGAGAGAGAGAGAGGGACAGAGAGAGAGAGAGAGAGAGAGAGAGGGAGGGACAGAGAGAGAGAGAGAGAGAGGGAGAGAGAGGGAGAGAGAGAGAGAGAGGGAGAGAGAGAGAGAGAGAGAGAGAGAGAGAGAGAGAGAGAGAGAGAGAGAGAGAGAGAGAGAGAGAGAGAGAGAGAGAGAGGCAGAGAGAGGGACAGAGAGAGAGAGAGGGACAGAGACAGAGAGAGAGACAGAGAGAGGGAGAGAGAGAGAGAGAGAGAGAGGGACAGAGAGAAAGAGAGGCAGATAGAGGGACAGAGACAGAGAGGCAGATAGAGGGACAGAGACAGAGAGGCAGAGAGAGGGACAGAGACAGAGAGAGCGAGAGAGAAGGTTGATTTGTTCTGTGTTATGTGACCATGTCGTCCTGACTACATCAGGTGATATGATGGGCTGGTATTAAAAACAGATTTGAAGGAAAACCAAACCCTAAAACAATGTACTTTAGATGAAATGTAACGTAGTAGGTTACATAGTCGTGATATGGATTGATCTTGGTCCAAATCTCGATTTAAAAAGTTTTAAAAGCGTAGGATGGAACATGTACATATGGACTCAAATTGCCCTTTATAGAAGTGGTTCCCAAACTTTACCAAGGCACCCCAATGCACAAAAACTAAATTAAATATTTGCATAACAACTGTTTATTAAGCATGCGGGGCCATGTGCAATTAGTTATGAGACTAATAGAACCTACTTCGTCATTTTCCTTTAAAAACAAAGATTAGGTGCATGAATTAATCCATCAGTGGATTACCAACGGATTACTAAAATTAGTGATAGATTTTGTTATCTTAAAATGTAGTGTAGCAACAGTTAACAGAGGTATTCTAACCTGATTAGCCAGCAAAACACCAAGCAGACAAGAAATGAATGTCAATGTAACGCGATGTAAATGTGTGTAATGGGGAAGTACACTTTATGGACCATCGTAGCCCAGAGGATCTGTCACTGGAACTGTTTATACCAGCACACCACCAAACATGCAAAAGGTGTCTGGGGTGGTCTTCAGGCGTCTGCGGTTAAGACTGATGCACTGTCAAACTCAGATTTCACTCTTCTTTGCCAAGACCCATGAGTCGATCGATGCACCCAAAGCCATTTGAGATCATTTACATTCAGCTGTGCCTATCATCTCTGTATCAGGTAAAATCCATACACTTTGTCAAAGGACTGGCGGGGAGGGAGTGAAGAGATAGAGGCAAGGCAGTGACGGATCGTTTAGATCACACTCTATTACCATCTTAAGGCAAGTGATTTGACTTTGCAT
The DNA here is from genome assembly GCA_900323305.1 of Trachyrincus murrayi. Classification (NCBI taxonomy): domain Eukaryota; kingdom Metazoa; phylum Chordata; class Actinopteri; order Gadiformes; family Macrouridae; genus Trachyrincus; species Trachyrincus murrayi. The sequence goes on along the minus strand of OOFB01008558.1, from coordinate 15,980 downwards.
GAGGCGAGGGCTCCGGGATGCAGAACCCCTTATTGGATTTCCCGTGATAATGCTAGAAAATGTCGTTGCTGCAAAAAGAGACGCATCTATCATGTGAGAGCGCATGTCGAAAGTAATGACACTTTATTAGTTGTGCTCCTGTGTGGCTTTCTTCTGTGGCTGTGTGTGTGCGTGCGTGTGTGTGTGTGCGTGTGCGTGTGTGTGTGTGTGTTAGCAGTACTTGTTGTAGGGTCTTGGTCTAACTCTACACTGTGTGGTGGGCTCTCTTCAGGCAGTGTTGTACTCCAGTTTCCTGACAGACAGGGTAAAGAAAGACGATATGCGTTTGGCTCTCTGTCACGCAGGCACCCCCGCATGCGCCCCCAGCATGGATAGCTTGCGTGCCCCCCCCCCTCAGTCTGCACTCCGTCCGAACATCAGATGGATGGTTGTGTCACAGTTGGCAAACCAGCATGCGTAGTTTCACCCTGTTTACCAGCTTACGTCCTGTTGTAGTGCTATCAGGGGGCCACTAGCAAACGTTTTTTTCGAGGAATGAATTCTGGAACTCATTTGAGGATGAGCAAGCTGATATCTGTAGGACAGAAAACGTGAAAAACTGGAATTGAAAGCCAATGAGAACACAGTAGGGTATGATAAACATACGCTTGTCTCACAGTGCCATAAGAAAACAACATAAAACACATTTATTATATCTGAAATGTATTTGTGGAGTGTGTGTGGTTGGTGGCTGGTTTAAGCAGCCTCACCTGGCCCGAGTCAGGCTGATTCGACTCTGGGGCTGCTGGGTGAGGCTGCACACCTGTGGGGCATTGGCCAATGAAGGCCCACAGGTTAAACCAGCCACCACACACACACTCAGGAGGAGCGCTAGCATGTCAGCACGTACCACCTGCTCTGCTGTAAAACCAAAACCAAAATCTGCTGTTCAGAGGAGCCCTGCAAAGCCACTTTAGTGGCAGGTAGCAGGGCCAACTGCTACAGTGGTGGTGGTAGTCTAGTGGGTAAGGAACAGTGCTTCCAGACGGAGCACCGAAAAAATCATGGGTTCGATCCCCGAGTCTGACACCAGTCCAGCTGTCCTGAGCTGCACTTTAAGACTGGCTGATAAAATGGTGGTTGCATTTGGTTTAGTTTGTTGATTTAATAACCTGGACTAAGGAGCAATGTCTTATTTACAGCTTGTTCACCCAGAGGATGTTATGCTTATTTTCAAAAACAATAAGAAAAATGTAAACGCAAAACTAAAGCAGAACAAAAAATGATATGATAGTAAGTAATAGATAACATTCAGACCTACACCAATAAAGGCTGAATCCTATGTTGGGTATAAAAGATAGTTGGGTTAACTGTCAGTCGAAATGCAGGAAATTAAGTGTATATTAAAACAATTTGTGCACAGATATTATTCTCTACAAATATGAAGTGAATAATTCATCTACATCCTTTATTAAGAAGAATATACAAATATAAAACAAGTTAGTGATTTAGTACTAATGATTTGCAATGCAACAATGCAATGCAAGTAAGAACGATTATTATACCAATGAATAATTTTAATCTCTTGCATTGGCTGGATGGACAGATAAAAGGTAATTAAAACACACACACACACACACACACACATGGCAAGCCAAACCAAGCTAGCTCAAACCCATGCAAACCTATCCGTCTGTCACACACACACACACACACACACTCAGATCCCCATGAAATCAGCACCATCCTTGTCCTTAAATATTGTATTGATCTTTATTTATATTAAATTAAAAATATAGTTTTGACGGATTCATGTAACAAAACAGAGGGGGTGTGGGATGGGGTTGTCTTAATAGCCCCGCTGGACACCGGACAGCTGAGAGACAGACAGAGCTGCCGGTGAGTAAGACGGTAGCACATCCCTGCTCGAGATGAGAGAGTACGATGTTAACACATGAAGAAGAGACACCCATCTTTATACCCAAACCAATATACAGATCACAATCAGGCCAACATACAAGTGTATCAAATCCCTTTCTATGAGGAAATGGTCAGCGTGACCCAAGTCCATCCAAAACAAGCGGTGTTTCTGTGTTTGAACGACCGCTGTAGATCCGATATCACTGCTGCCTTCTTGGTTGTTATTTTACTAACACCAGAGACGGTTGCGGTTTACAATGGCCACTGGTATGAATACATATTTTGTCCAAAATGAAACACACGCATAGAGCTTTGTGCAAATGTGTGTGTGTATGTACTGTAGGTGATAGGATCGACAAACCTTCAAGTCAAACATAATCACATATAGCTTAGAAAACCGATGGCGTGAAACGACAGAGTGAGCATCAAAACATGTTCATTTAGTATTGCAACAGCACTCTGTGGAGTATTCTGTACAAAAGGAAATGCACACAGTATTGTGTAATACTTAGGAAAGCGCTGAAGGATAATCTATGATCTATAAAGAAGGGTTGAATCAATGTAAAGGGTCAAATCAATGTAAAGCACTTTCAAAACACGTGAAAGAGCATATGGTCAAACACAAGTTGGACTGGAAACACAACCACGAGGAACACGATGTGAGAGAGAGCTAGGGGTTACAAAATGTGCAAGCATTTTTAAATGAATACTCACTCTTCAAATTACATTTACATGATATATATATTTATATATAGGCCTATAATCTCCCCAGAAACTGACACAAGGTGATAACTTTCAACCAATCAAAAGTAATCATTATATGCAAGTAGAATCAAAAATAACCAGGGAAAACCAAAGCATCACATTTCCTCTATTTACAAATGACCTCTTTCACTATAAAAATACCTTTTTTTTTAAGGTTGATGAAAAAAAAAATACCATGGGAATTAAAATGTATGAATGTTTGTGGCATTTGGTAAAAAAGAAAATAAAAAGTTGTAATTGGGTTTGAGCATTATGTCACGTGATCTATGATCTAAATTCAAACATCAACTGTGTGGGAGCTCGCTCACTCACCAAACTCTAACCGCTCCATGTCAAGTATGGCTGTCCGAAAGAGAAGCACTCCATAGTTTGTTCATCCAGTGTACAGGACTGTTCAGATTAAATACATGTATTTAACAGTGCCTTTAAATGCAGTGTAGTTATCAGTGCAATATAGTAACTGTAAAATCGATTAATCAACTGTGAAAACAATTGTGAAAACATCTCATAAATTAATGACCTCTGAACAGAATTATTTTACTTTTAGCTTTATGCTTTTAAAGTACAATTGAGTAATAACAGGCGATTCACATTTCCATGATACAACCCCGTTTATAAAAATGTCATTCACACTTAAAATACTCAAAGTTAACACCTGTTTAAAATACAGTTCACCCCAAAGACATAAGTAAACACACAAAATAAATATGACCATCACTACAATGCTAGATGCTAATTAATTATTGAATGGACAATTCATTTCAAAGAAGGAATAATTGTGCTCCTTATGTACCTCAGCAACTCCCCAAAAGCAGCTTATGAAAAGTGTATAATAAACAGCAGTTGAAGGTAAAAAAAGAGAGATGTATTTACACGAAATTGTGGCTCACATTTACCTTTGACTACTGTCACTGTCCAGATTGGCTTTTTTTGGTCTTGGTTCCTGTTCAGACACCTCTATAGCTGCTTGTGTTCTCCTCCTGCTCCAACTCCAGTGTTCTGCTACATACATTTGTCCATTTACCTCCAGAGAATAATATGGGGAGGAAGAGGGAATCAATCATGGTCTCCTCTGCCACCAGGTACAGTGCGGCCTCACCTCTTCTAGCGCTAGCTATCCTAACGTTGATACATTGGCACGGTAACAACTCTGGAACGCTAATACTTTAGGCACGACCTACTGTAGGATTACAACCTATTACCTGTCTTCTGTGTTCAGGGCTGGGCATAATGCCAAGTGACATAATTTCCCTGCAGAACAGCAAGCCGTAGTAGTGCTATTGTTGAGGAAATTAGCATCCTGAAAAAGCTAAAAAGCCCCTAGTGGTGCTGCCTGGCCTTAAAAGCACCAGCGGTTTTGCTCTTCCATGAGATTGGCTTCATTTTCCCCCACAGAGATCCATTATGGAGCCTGGCTCTCAGTGATTTGCCACCACTTTCAACACACTTCAACACGCGGCCGTGCGGCCTGCTGGCACAGTTACGTCTTGTTGCTAAAAAAAGGACCATGCGTTTGGGACACGTTTGTCGACGAGAGATGAGACCCTACGTGCAAGGGAATTGCAGATCTGGGACAGCCGAAATAGCCTAAGCCATCACAAATTAGCAGGGTACACAGTGTTGGCCTCAGAAATAGATTTGTGAAAAAGCTCCTGTTTAAATGTCTGTTTTCCCCCTGGACACACTTATGATGTCTTGCTGACCTAGGGCCTCATGTATTTTGAGTTTACACATTTTTAGTTTGTTACAAAATGTTTCCAATATTCTTCGAATATCCAGATCTTTACTATAATAGTTTATATCCTCGTAGTGTTGATTTTGCTACATAATGGCATCCTATATCAAACATTAGTTTATCTCCAAAAGATTTAAGATTCCCTTGCACTTTAGCATCACTCACAAACAGCCCAGTATCTCAGCCCGATTGGCTGGTAATTATTTCCCATAAAGCCTGAGAGGGAGAGATGAACACTGCACAAGGGAAACATCTGCGTTTGGCCTCGACACTAAATCATTAGCACTGCCTATCCAAACCTTCCCCTGTCTGGCGTTTTCAATGAAGACTAACAGAGTTCTGCAACAGCCAGTCATGAATAACGCCAGCAATAGGATTTTTATACATTTCATGTATGAAACTTACAGCAGTTGCTATATTTGTATAGTGCTTAGCTTGGAGTTGCTCCTTCCCTGGTCCAATGCAAAAGGGATAATGTACTGCAAAGAAATGAATGCGAAAAAACTAAATCTCCATTGTTAAGCGTCAATGGCGGCGGCATTGTGATGAAACAAAGTGACTGAATGGCCCGTCTGATAGGAGTTAACAGCTTAGTCAGATGCAAGTGCATTTGATGAGAAATAAAAGCCATTGTGACATCTGGCAGTATTGTTTCGGTATAGCGCCAGCAAATGGTGGGTTTTCTATAAGCGAAAACAGTGGAAGGAAAAGGAAAGACAAGTGGAGGGGAGGCTTTTAGAAAAGACCTTCAAATATTTAATTTGTGGCTAAATTGGTTAATTGTGCATGTTTCTACATCAGACAGCCACAAGAGTGTGCAATGTCCTTATCTGGTATTATATATCCTGTTAGACGTGTTAAGAAAGAGGTCGTTCCACAAGGCATGTCACGGTTCTAGTTGGCTTGTAAGTGGCTTATATTTACAATGGCCATGTTTTAGCATGCCTAATTTTGTCAGATTCTCTCATGTTTCATATCATACAATCCAGGGCTTCTACCATAGCTGGGTGCAGCAGTCGACCAAGTTAACATTTCCCCCAAATGGACAAAACCCAATAAACCAAAACATGGAGTGCCGATCGTTGGTTCTGAGCAACCATTTTCCCTGATCTCCATAATCCACTGTACATCTTCGGCCTCACTGTCGTTGAACTCCTGCAGAAAACGACTCCCATTCCCCACTGCAAACCAGCGACACGACAACCTCCCTGATAAGTGACATTCAGAAAAATTCCATTTGCAATTGCTTCATCGATGTATCAACACACTTTGACAGAAAAAGCAATTGTATTATCGATTTTTCTGTGGTGACATCAAACCAGCCATTTGCCTTCTCCAAATACATGGGCAGTATTGGTGTGTGGAAGGGAGAGAGAGGATTGTGGGTGTGTGTGGGCTTAGAGCTGCAGTGTCCTCTTCCGGGCGACCAACCTTATGAAATCCGACAGTAACCAAACCAATAATCTGTCTGATACATTTCACCAGGTACTGGGGGGAGGGTATCATAGCGCTTCATAAAACCGCTGTGACATTTACTTTCCGGCTGACATTGTCTGGGCGCCTCCTCTGTGCTGCTCCGCTGCATAGTGTTATCACGGCTGTTCTGTCTCTGGGCACAAGGTCAGCGAGCAGCCCCCCCCCCCCCCCAAACCTAATTCAATGGCGGGGGTCTTATCTATGTGTACGCTAGTGTGTGTGTGTGTACGTGTGAATCTATCCATATTGAATTAGTGTGGTGGTTTATTATTGTGAGTCAAGGTTGCACACGCACAAATTGCCTGACTTTGGAGGACCAAGCGAACAGCGCCTTTTGAAAAAAGTAAATGGGGTATGTGACGAATGCATGAATTCCCGCTGCTGGTGCAGTGAGAGGCCTGGAGCATGTAAACATCACAGACGCGTGTGGGGCAGAACGCGTGGCATGAAACGATAACACAGCTGGACTGCCGTTTGGCACAAAGTCACGACACAGCTCACCGTGCACCGTGCACGTGTCCACCCATGTGTTTGATGAGCTGTAAACAACAACAGCTTTGTATGCTGATTGCCCCGTCAGAGAAATGTACCGCAAAGCAGTAATGGACTGTTTACATGGCTCAACAGCTAAACCTGACAGATTGTAAAGTAGGTTTCTTGGCAAAAGCAAAAAAAAAAAATGTCTGAAACAATGCGGTTCTGTAGCTGATAACCCTGCCATGTGAATGCCAGATGCCATGTCCCTACACCTGCTCAGGTTGTGTTTGTCTCTGTCTGTTTTTCCACATGCCTCATCATTGTGCTGTGCATTGCAAATCGCTGGTGAAGATGGTGGCTGGACATTTATTTACTTTTTTCTCAGAAAAGGACAAGCCCCAAGATACCTACTGCCTTTAGAGAAGATCTATAGCTGACGGAGATGATCTCACTGACAATAAAAGAGGCTTCCAATGGCTGTCGGTTCTGATCCAGGCAGGAGAGCAAAGGGGGAAAGTGATGAATGAGAGAAGTCTCTCTGTAACTGGAATGGCTGAACGTAGGAACACCAGGGGTCTGATTATACTGGGAAACAAAGTGATCATCACCGCATTGGACCGGAAGAACCTTCCAGAGTTCATTCTACCCTTGTCCCCATAGTCACTTTGTACCCAGACGGGCTTACACCACAGTGTTCCTCTGTCTGTATGGAGGGGGTGGTAGCACATTTCCAGGTTTAAGGGCAAACTCAGACAGGTACTCCTGGTTTTCGGCCACAGCGGGTCGTATGCGTCCATTTTGCCGGTAGAAAAAGCGCGTGCTGCAGTCTTGCAGGTATTCCGGGTTGTGCATGGAGGCCTTCGGGGGTAGGCTGTGCTGCCAGTACTCAGGATTGTCAAACGTGGCTTTCTTGCCCTTCTTGTCCACTGCGATGGTCCCGCCGGTAATGCCCGAGTGCAGGGCGTGCCCAGAGTGCCCGGGGTGCAGAGTATGCGATGGGTATGCCATATGGGCTGGGTGTCCGGGGGCCACCACATACTCAGCGGAGGAAAGCGCGTGTCCCGACGTGGACGGGAGGACCATCTGAAGGGACGTGGACTGTGCGACAGCGGAGGGGCCTTGGGCGGAGATGGAGACCACCCCGGCCGAACCCTTCTTTTCTCCCGGGTTGTGGAAGGTGTTGAGGTACAGCGGTTCGTTGACGTACTCGTCGTCCGCCAGGGAGGCCTGGCCATCGGGCGGGGCGGTGGCGGCGGCGGCCATATGGACGGTGTGGTAACCGGCGCCGGCCGAGTGGGCCTCACCATTGCGGCGACGTGCGGCGAAGGGGTTCTCCTCTACGGGGTTAAGATAGTCTGGAGAAGAGACAGTTCCGGGATCACTCGTCTGAGTGCACATTGTGAACATTGAAAAAGGATATGTGGTGAACAGTGCACAGGGTGTGTTTTCTGATCTACCTGATGGGTTCATTTTGTCCTTCCTGATCGTCATGTTTCCATCCTGGTGTAATTTTGCAGCACGACCCCCCAACATGCCAGTTGGGTCGGCACTGTAACGCTGTCCCGTGCTATCCTCTCCTCCGCTCGGGCCTGGATGTCGGGGTAAAGGATGACATGCTATACATAATGAAGAAGTCTGGGGATCTCTCAGGATACTCGACATGAGTGATAATGGTGGAACATCCTATGAGATCCTATGAGTGTCCCTATAAGATTTCATTTTTGGAAAAAACACATTTTAAAAAGATTTATCTGCAGATTATGCTGTATTAATACCTGTACTCTCATAGATTAATACCTGTACTCTCATAGATTAATACCTGTACTCTCATAGATTAATACCTGTACTCTCATAGAATTGTCCTCATTTAGTTTGTAAACTTTTTGTCCTTGTTGGCCCACCTTGTCCTGGAGCCAGGGACGTCCCAGCCATGTTGGGGGTAGGCCTCGGAGACGCCTGTTTCCTCAGGGTGCCGTTACACCGCGGGTCCTCCTGGGCCCCACTGCTACCAGCACCCTGCATCCCTGGGGATGGGGCCGATGGGTCCTGGGCTGGCAGGCAGCCACCTGACACGGCAGATACGGACACCACCCTGGGCAAGGTGGCCAGCATCTCTTCCATGCTAAAGCTGGCATCCTGGTAGCTGAACTGGTTCTAGTTGGTGAAGGAGAGACAAGAACTGGAGTTTAATGGAGAGAGGTGGTCTTTTGTGTTATCTCATGGATATTTAGAAGTCTGAGTGTATCTCACAAGTATACATTCAAATTAGATTTAGGAAATGTGTCTTTGTTTTGTAAAATAAAATAAAAACATTTGACATTTGAAAAAGAAAAATGTTAAATAACTGGTAGCTCGGTGAAAGTAGTCATCTTTCTGTGTCTGTATTCTTTACTGTTTCATGACATTACTGAATACTGTTTGTATTCTTTAATCTTTATTAGTGTGTTTCAAATGTCAGAAACACGTCATCATACATACATACATACATACATACATACATAAATGGGTTGTCAGATATTTTTGTATGTGTATTTTGTGTGTAAATTACAAAACATATCAACACCCACTACCAATAACCCCTTTGGGGTTTTCAGGCATGGACAAGTTTTCTACAAGTACGGGAGGGAGGATTTGCCAGCATTGTCTGGAAATGTTCATTTTGTTGTGTGAAATGGGGTTAAGTGAGTCTATCTGACGATCCCTTTATCTTGTCCAATAGAAGATTCCTACGCCTGCACCAAACCTCGGAAACAAAACACAGACATAACAAAACTCTAATCTCTAATCATAGCAAGTATTGAGAATGTCTCAAAAAAGATAATCCTCCATCTAGGTATAAAGTCCCCAAAAAGAGAGAAGGCAGTTAGCCAACGAATCACTTCTTATTACCCTGAAAGGTGGTCTCTTTGTTCTGAAAAATCAAAATTCAATTGGTGCGAAGTGGTGTCTCTCATTGGCATTCGAAAGGGCTTGCTGTCCTCCCACTGAGCTGGAGCCTCAGACACAACCACACGGCTGGAGCCTCAGACACAACCACACGGCTGGAGCCTCAGACACAACCACACGGCTGGAGCCTCAGACACAACCACACGACTGGAGCCTCAGACACAACCACACGGGGCAGCTGGAATACAGAACGGCTGCATGGGTGCGGTGTGGTCGTGCAACAAAACATCACCCAAACATGGGCATGTGTGTGTGTGTGTGTGCTACAACAATCTAAATTGTCCAAGTAGTAAAGGAAATGGGTACACACACACACACACACCCCGGTTTAAAGCCTGCAATTAGCTCTGTGTGGGAACGTAGGGAGGGAGAATGTAGAGGGGATCAGTGGAATGAAGAACAGCAGGCGATCTTAACGCCACCCGCTGACAACGAGCAGTGTATCTCCAGACCATCGGGGTAGGGCCTCTGAACACTTCCTATTACTACTAAATAGAGCTGCACAGTCACTTTGCATTTCGTGTGCAATTTCACATCTTGTTGCAATCAAAGACCGACTTTTTCTCTCTCTCTCTTGGGATTTATGTTTTTATTGTTTTTTTTAAGGGGATTTTTAGAAATGGGGCTGGGAGGAACAGCATTTTGGTTTTTTTATGTACGCAAGTACACAAGAAAATGACAGAGTTGTAGAACAGAGTTGGTCATTTATGAAGGAAAATAAGCCTAAGTTGCAGGACTAAACAGACTTGGCAGGAGAAAAAAAATAAGGGGCCAACAGATTTGGTTTTGGTTTATGGAATAGGAACACTTGTGGGGCACATCCAAAGAAACAGCATGATAAACTCCCTAAGTGTAGGGTTGATCAACAAGGCTTTAGAAAATATGCTTTTGGGTCACAGATTTCTTTCAGAAAAACACTAGCAAAACAGTCCCAAGGGCAATATTGAGATGAGTTGTGTGTGTGTAAAAGAAAAAAATAATTTGAGATTCATCAAACAAATTGTTGCAAATTTAAATTTGATGTGTTGAATGCTACATTTTGCAGCTCATGGTAAAAAGAAAGTAAAAAATAAATCTGGTCATTCTTCAAAATGATGCGATGCGTAGATGTTTTGCTTTGTGTAAAAACATGTAGGCTAGACATATAGGGCCTGAAACACTCAGCGACAGTACTAATGAGAGGAAGAGAAGAATCTAAACTTATATCCGCGTCTTAAAGCTGCAGATAAAGCCACATCTTTAGCGGCTGTAACACCTGTTTGCCTGGCTCAATGAGATCATGATCTCTGATAACCACCTCATTTAAAGATGGATGAACCATAAAGGCAAAAAACGTTACTAGAAGTAGGCTCAGTTGATTTGTCATTTGTTGGAAAAAAAAGTATATGACAAAATGTTGTTATTTTTTTAACAGATACTTATGGATGCAGATATTATTGTGTGTTGTCCATCCACGATAAAGGTCATTATAACAAAACGTCAAAAACAAAAAACTGAGCAGGCAATATGGAGGTCAGTGAAATAAACACGTCCCTACCCTGTTGGAGTCCATGCGTGTGTGTGGCGTGTAGGCCAGCGAGGACACGTTGAGCTTGTGGGGCACCAGGTACTCCTCGGCATCCATTAGGTCCTCAAGTTCCTCCTCGTCCAGAAGGCTCTGGAAGAACTTGCTGTCACTGGGGCTTGGCAGCTTCATGCGGTCGTCGCCCTGGCAACAACATCGCTTGATTTAAACACATTGTCATCGTGCACGCACTACAATATGTCCTTTTAGTCCTCGGTTTCTAGGCATGGGGTCGGCTGAGACTTAAATCCGGATGCATCGTCTTCAGTGTGTGACATGGGAACGTGGAGGTACACTTCAAATGTTGTCTTAAATTGATAAAATGCAGATATGAAGACGTTCCGTGGATATAAGATGAGAGATGTTACCTGAATGACCAGGTATCTCTGGGGGTCGCGGGCCATCCGACAGAACTCGGCTGCCAGCTCTTTGAATTTCGGCCGACTGTCCGCATCGATCATCCAGCCTGTGCCATGAAGGTGACAAACATGCTCATCTTCAGATGAATATAATCTTAAGCGCAAAGAAGTCAGTTAAATGGGCCAATCCTTGAACACAATTCAGGGAAGAGGAATTCATTTGTTAATATTTGTATTTTTCCGAACACGAAAACAACTATTTCATATATTTATGGTTATTATGTCAGTGCATTATCGTGCCCCGCCCTTCGCCCACCGCCAAGGTCACCCGATGTTAAGAGCGAGGAAAAGAATGTCTCTGCGTGTCTCTGTTTGTGACAGTGACCTCTGGTCACCTCGAGGGCTGGAGTGTTTTCACCACCACACTGCCCTTTGCTGTGCAGCCGGGGAGGGGTTCTGCAGAAGGAGCCGGAGAGGCGGGTGGGGGGGGGTGGGGGGGGGGCGGGGGTGTGTGTGTGTGTGTGTGTGCGTGTGTGTGTGTGCGTGTGCGTGTGTGTGTGTGCGTGTGTGGTTGTGTTGTTGTGTGCGTGGTTGTGTGTGTGTGTGTGTGTGTGTGCGTGTGTGTGTGCGGTTGTGTGCATGTGTGTGTGTGTGTGTGTGTGTGTGTGTGTGTGTGCGTGTGTGTGTGTGTGTGTGTGTGTGTGTGTGTGCTCAGCCATGGAGATGAGTCATTAATCGTATCCGCCGGTGCCACATTTTGACTTTATTATTCCCTCCGGCCGTACGTATCCCCGTGTGCTTAATGTTTATTTTCTCACTGGTCTTTATTTTGTTACAATCTTTTCTAAACATTTAAGCATTTATTTCAGAAGCACTATTTATGAGGTAGGGATGTGTTCAATCGCTATAGCTGTTGCATATATACTATTACATCCAGTGTAGTAAAAACTAACAAATTAACTCGCTTTATCATAACTTAGCCTGTCAACTTATTTAGTGTTTATATTTTGTGAATATGATTACAGATATAAATGTACACATATCGGCTGGGGAGTGCTTTGTTAATTAATATTACAATGATTGGATTTCCATGTAAATGGAAAGACGGCGAGTAGATGGACCAGTGTGTAGGACTGTTGCATTGCAGAATCAAAGACCCCATGCTATTCATGGCTTCTGTCTGGGCGTGCATCGCCTTCCCTTCCACCTCCGGAGACATTCGGTTCAGCATATTCGCAGCTCTTGATTTTACATTGACATTTAGAAACTTTCATCCAAACTGACTTCCAGGCGAGGCTTCGAAAAAGCATAAAAGCATAAAACCTGTATTGGAGCAAGTACTGCTAACTGCAGCGAGATTAAAAAGAACAACCAAATGTAGAGTGCAGACTAGACACGGTAATCAGAAACAAGTTTGACATTAACAGTTATGTGAATCGAAGTCGGTGTGCTACTTCAGCTTAAATCGCAACACAGAAATGTACAACAACAGTGCATAATGAAATAGACCAGGCAGATGATGAGGCGTGCTTCCCATAATTGAATAAGTGTGTGACTCGGCAATGAGATGATTATTCACAGCTTATGCTGGTGAAATGGGCCATTACAACCCACACACACCGACACACAGACATGAACACATAAACACGCGACACACAACGCACACACACAAACTCTGACCCTGACACAAACCCTGCATCGCTTCGAAAATGACGCCTAGCTATTGAAGGAGAAAGTATTAGGAAGCTGCATGGGACAGATTGATGTGTTAGGGTTAGGGTTAGGGTTAGGGTTAGGTGCTATGCTCTGGGTTTGGGGTCGGGTCTCTGTGTGAGAGTTTGGGACTGCACCTACATTTGACCATGACCATGTAGACATCTATGGTGCAGATGGGGGGCTGGGGCAGACGCTCTCCCTTCTCCAGCAGATCCGGGATGTCCCGGGTGGAGACCCCGTCGTATGGCTTCCCCCCGAAGGTCATCAGCTCCCAGATGGTCACGCCTTATAGGAGAGCGAGGAAGGGTACACGATGGGAGGGGAGGGGGGAATATGGGCGATAAAGAGGACGAGGACAGGGAATAAACCGTAACAGAACAAAAGTACATCATGAGTGTACTTTTTTGTAACCACTCGAAACCACTGAACTTTTCCATCTCCTTCCTCTTCATCATGCTAACATCAAGGAGCTACTAAGTAGCGTGCAGAGTAAAGTACATTATGAGAAGAGAATCTTGTCGCCCCTAACCAGGGAGGACCACTAGGGATGTGGGTCTATGAAAAAAAAAACATTGACGATGTTAATCAAACAAATGCTATTCCCTTTGATATGACCTCTCTTGCATATTAGCTTTGAAAATCCTAATAATGTTTCAAGGAGGCTTAAATAATGGCTAAAAATATTGTTATGGATGTAAAAAGGCAGTCAAAGTGTCCTCAAAGTGCCAATCGATAATATTTATAAGAGGATCAAACAAAGCTTTTATTTTATTTTAGTTATCCATGCTCACAATCTCACAACAAAACACATTTATCCCTCTTGTAATCTGGACAGCACATTTGTTTCATGATGTATTGCTGCTGTTGTGTTTTGTTTTGTTAATGGTTCAAAAAATGTTGCTTGTAATATGTTCTGCAGCTGGGATTAATGTATACGGTCACTTTCAATGGATTCCTCTAAAAATGAATAAAAAATACCTCCCATCTAAGATTCTGATCAAAAAAATGATCTGGTGTGATCTGATCTGCCCTTAATTTCCCATATACTTCGTGTAAATAAAAATGGCCAAAGTTGTGTCTTACCGTAGCTCCACACGTCGCTCTGGTGAGTGAATTTCCTGTAGTGAATACACTCCAGGGCCATCCATTTGATGGGCATCTGCCGGGTGAGGAACCACAGTCAACCACAGCTGCTTCACATTTCAAGGCATGCGGTATAACAGAGATATCACTACATTTACAAACAATCACTACACTTAAATTAATATCTTTCATCACATCTTTCATGATCGTTTATTCTTTTAATAATTTAAAATGGCTTACATTTTGTTCCTTGTTTCGTTTTATTTATTTTATTGAATTATTCTCATTTTTATTTGATTTATTTAATCTATTCTTCAATTTAATTTGTCACTTTTTTGTATTTTGTTGATGCGTGGGAATGCATGAACAAAAATTATTTCACTGCACTGCATGTCGCATTTGGTCAAAATGCGACATCTTGAATCTCAACCGTGTGCTGCTGCCCATGCTGTGTTTGGGAACATGTCCAAGGCAGGGGTCGCCCCATCGCTGTGAGCAACACACAGATACATGTGTGTGAGAAGGAACTAGGCTGCTCTAGGAAGAGGACGGACAGACGGACGGAGGGACGGACGATATTGGAAGGGATGAGAGGCAGCGAGCTGACGATTAGAAGAAGGTGAGAGTCTTGTGCCCTGAGCCAGACATTTGTTGACTGCTGTTATGAGGTTGTGCCCTCACCGCCCCCCTGAAGTAAATACGACAGTTCGACAGAACAAAATAATGTCTCACTCAACTCAAACTGAGACCAACGGTTCGCCGTGAAAAGGAAAAGGCTCTTGGCGTGTGCCAATGTGTCAATAGTTGTGTGTGAAAGGAATAAATGGAGTAAAACAACAGCATCATCTCTAGCATGAATAGGGTTCAGCCCTTTTCTTCTGAACGAAGACGCATCGTGACTCAGTAACAAAGTAATAGCGTAGCGTATGAGAGAAAGAACTATATCTTTCTTCTAGTTCTTGTAACACACCATTTTCACAATTCCATGTCAATTTCATGAAATGTAAATCTAGTTTTGCACCGTATTCCACTTGGGAAACAAGTAAAACATACTTTTACTTTCATCGATGGCAGTTGGCGATAGTAGTGTGACACCCCGACGTTAGACACCGACACCGAGACGACGGATAGTAGTGTGACACCCCGACGTTAGACACCGACACCAAGACGATGGATAGTAGTGTGACACCCCGACGTTAGACACCGACACCGAGACGACGTGACCGTGGTGGAGTTTGGTACCTTGCCTCCGTCTGCGTTGTACTCCTTCTCGTTGACGTCCAGCAGGCGCGTCAGGCCGAAGTCGGTGATCTTGATGTGGTTGGGGGATTTCACCAGGACGTTGCGTGCTGCCAGGTCACGGTGGACGAGGCGCCGCTCTTCCAGGTACATCATTCCCTGGTTGTGGGAACACACACACACACACACACACACACACACACATATATCATTGTAATAGTATTATCAGTATAAGCACACACACACACACACAGCACACACACACACACACACACACACTCTTTCTCTCACATACACACGCACCATAACCCACCCATATGTCCTTGAGTCAGTGGGGACAACTATTTCAATTCACACAGGACACACGTTTCACGAAAAAACCAGTCTAATGAAAACAGCACAAGCTGAGCCGTGGCCGTTCTGTACTGAACAGGGAAGCCATCGTATCAACGCGTAGAAGCACAATAAGGTCGGTCCGCAATCCGGCGTGCTCTGCTCCACGATCACATTATCCTCCGAGGCAAGACAACAGAAAAACTAATAAAACCCCATCAGCATAAGCGCTCTAACGTTGTGTCTCGCAGCAGCTTCTTTGGGCCAAGCAGCACAAGGACAGAACAAGGCCTCGTTTGAAACCAGAACAAATTGGATTCAGGCTGAAACCGAAGAGGGAGGGGGAGGCGATGTGTGTGCACGTGGGTAGTGGGTGCTTGTGTGTGTG
>OOFB01008553.1:0-36389 GCA_900323305.1 Trachyrincus murrayi | reverse complement strand
TCTCAATGTGCTAAACAGTCATGTAAACATTTACATAAGCACACACTCTGAAATTAAATCGTGTGTGTGTGTGTGTGTGTGTGTGTGTGTGTGTGTGTGTGTGTGTGTGTGTGTGTGTGTGTGTGTGTGTGTGTGTGTGTGTGTGTGTGTGTGTGTGTGTGTGTGTGTGTGTGTGTGTGTGTGTGTGTGTGTGTGTGTGTGTGTGTGTGTGTAACCATACATCTCTTTATCGCTGAATAACGACCCTTTGTGTGGGAAGTGAGCTCTTGTGATATGTGATCTACACCATTGGAAAGGAATTTAATTTAATATATACAAATGGAAATGACAAATGAAAATGCTACAGATAATTAGTGTGAATGTGTGTTTATGACTGCAGTTGGAGTTTGAGAAGAAGAAGAGGCAGGAGGGGAGGATGGTCAGGGCAGAGCGACAGGTTGTATTGGATCTGCTCTTCTCAGCGTTTGAGAGACACCAGTATTACAACATTAAGGACCTGGTGGACATCACAAAACAACCTGTGGTGAGTAGGACACACACACACACTTTTTTCTTTTCTATTTAACTTTTAGTTTGAAAGATCCCATTTAGTTTTAGTATTAGTTTTTTCAGGTGTTCCATGATGACCACAAGTGTACTCAGAATTTAACAGGAACAACATCTTGCTTTATCAATACTTTTTCCAATAATAATTAGTTACAACACTTAAAAAATCTGAGTTGTGCCTTACTGAGGATATTACAACATTACTTACTGATGCGTTATACCAGTGTTTTTCAGCGGTACTGGTATGCGAGGGTACTGCAGGTGGTACGTAGGATTTTATTCTTGATATAGACACATTTACAATAATAGAAAAAAGAATATGGCACCGAAAGGTCTTGATGACAATTTAGTGGTACACCTAAAGTCAAAGGTTGGGAACCACTGCATTATACTATATCAGTAAGTAATATGGTATCCAATATCCTCAGTAAGGCACAGGGTAATTACCATTGTTGTGTGAAAAGTAATGACA
Source organism: Trachyrincus murrayi (assembly GCA_900323305.1). Lineage (NCBI taxonomy): Eukaryota > Metazoa > Chordata > Actinopteri > Gadiformes > Macrouridae > Trachyrincus > Trachyrincus murrayi. The sequence goes on along the minus strand of OOFB01008553.1, from coordinate 35,371 downwards.
AGTATAAATTGTAAATTTAAGTCCACCTCCGTCTTTTGATAATCAAAAATAGGAACTAAAATGTCTATTTAGTTTTTCCGTCCTGTATTTCCGTTTCAGCTGACTTTGTTTGTGTGCACACGCATGCACACTTGCGCGCGTACGCACACGCTCAAAGGGGGAGAGAGGAAAACCGTATTTTCCGGAACACCATTCACCCGTACCCTGCCTTGTTAAACATGTCCATGCTCATTCACACACTTCTTTTAGAGCTCTCTCTCTCTCTCTCTCTCTCTCTCTCTCCCCCTCCCCCGGAGAGACCGATACTGTGGATCCATTCCAACAGAGAACAGCAGTGTGTAGGTGCAGATGACCTCGGGGTCCTCTTGATTACATAACCACGGGCAGAGTAGGAGTCAAACACCACACATGCTTTCATTCTTCCCTTCAGCACTTAGCCGACACTCGAATCAAGTGAACTAAAGTAGTGCGATACTTTGTTTCTGTTGTGACGCAACCAAGTTGTTGAATGTTTTTGGAGAGGTGTGTGCAGAACCCACCACGTACCTATTTGACCGACTGGCTCAACGTGGCACCAAATACCGATCATAATATAAAATGGGTACGGATAAGCTGAGTACACAAACAATACAGCTTTTATTTGTTTAAGTAACTGGTGTAATATTTTCAGTCGACATTGCGACTAAATTAATTTCAACATTTTCTCTTAACAATTCAGATAATGAAACAGTAATCCACTCTGATGTTATAATGATTATAACAATCTGAACTACTTACACTTAACCACTTATTTCCTTGTGTTCATTTAGATTTGACTCATGACAAATATAATTCCATGGCAACTTTCCATTTAATATAAGATTGCTGCAGAACTTTCATTCCAGTTTAGTTCCTAGCTCAACATGGTTCAACAGATTTAAGAGCTTTTATTTGAGTGTAATTTGTTAAACGTAGCTCAACCATCCGTCAGTCATTCGTGACCACGCCCACCGGGTCATTTGAGGACATCTCTTCTGGGCGTGTTGGACGTGTTGCATTTCACGCACCTATGATTGACATGCAAGATGGATTCCGCGAACCTGATTGGTTCGCGGAATCCATCTTGCATGTCAATCATAGGTGCGTGAAATGCAACACGTCCAATGGCGGAGAGACGTAGCGAGCAGAGGGGGCGGTTCTTACCGACAGCACCTATAAGTAGCTGACGCAAGTTAGCCAGTTTGTATTTCCTCATAGTATAAAGTACGCTTTGCAGAAAAAAACCTACAACTTTATGACCCATTTTAATTGACAGTATTTGGTTTTGAACAGAGACGTTTGAAGCATCTCTTTACATGTTGTAGGAAGGATTTACCTATGCTGTTTTTAAAACAGAGAATCGCATTAGATAAGCACAGGAAACCGTTGGTTACGTTGTGTAACGTCATATTAACATTTAGACGCCAATATAAATGTTCTTTAAAATACGCAGGACATACTCATCGTATTCACCGTATAGATAATCGGCCTAGACCTTTTGCTCTTCCCATTAGTTCTGTGTGTACGTGTCTCCTTGTTGCCATGGCAACGTGAGCCACAGGAAGCCTGAGGGTTCGGTCGTAGCCGAAGTAATGTGACTCGATTGCGACACCTAGTGGCCAAATGGAAATACCGCGTTGTGTTCTCCACTCTCCTTATGAGCCGTCCCCGTTCGGCCTATGATGTACTTAGAATAGAAAGCCGTACATGATCACGTCACTGTGGAGGAAAGCAGTATTTTGTTGACGCCTATACTCGATGTTGAACCTTCCTTCCACAATGTCTTTCTTTCAAGACTTACCTGAAAGAGATAATGAGAGAGATCGGTTCATACAACACCAAAGGACTGCACAAGAGTACATGGGAGCTGAAGCCAGAGTACCGCCATTACAATTCTGCAGAAGAAGTCGAGCTGAATGTGGACTAGACCAAAGAACCTTGCCCCTTCAGACCGGATACTTTCCTGGACCAGTGCCAATGACAGAAATAATATGGCTTTGAATATAACTGCTAGCTGTATGCCTTTTAGAGACTGCCAATGTACTACTAGACGGTTGAAATAAAACAATTTGTTGGCAGACTATTCATTTCTACATACAATTATTGGATGCCCAATGTGTTCCAGATATCGCCACATTATTGCTGTTCATTTGTAAAGCCCAGTGCTTCCATAAGTCACCCTGACCGTACCATACATTGTAGGATGTTTGATATTTTGGCAGTGTTTCCAGGGTATTCCCACAGATCACTTTTGACTAAATCAAGTCTGATGGGAAGGGCGCTGAAATGTGTGTAAGATCAGTCACTTTCGAGTCCATCTTTGGACAAATCGCGTTGCTGGGATTCTGTAAGCACCGCTCACTTGGTCAGACCCAATCAACTTAATTTGCAAAATGTCTGACTACCATTGACAGCAAAGACAAACTGCCAGTCCAAAGTTTGATGTGCAGTTTATCCCAGTTGGGATTTGATTCTAAGAAAAACACTGGGTGAACTGAAAAGCAGTTAGTAATTTGCAAGTTGATGGGACATTACAACCAACAATGTTTAGTCAGTCTGTCTGGCATCCATTGCACTCCTAACCATCCCTGTGTTCCTTCAAGGTTTCTCCTGAGTTTTCCTTGCCATTTAGAGGGCTTAGAATTAGGGTGAGTCTTACAATGTGGCTTGTAAGGTCCTTTGATTAAAGGGCTACACAAATGTTGACTTGATTAGTGGCTATATATATAAAATGTTAAGAAAAAGATATACCCATGACTGAATCCCAGGGGAACTGAGGGAGCAGCTGACTAGTTTAGATTTGTCAACCTGTTATGATTTGGGTTTCACTATGAAAAGGTGTATGGATAAATTGTCTGTTTTATAGTAATTACAAAACATTAGGCATGTCAATGTTTTTATTTAAAACCAGACTCAATCAGTCAGATGGTAAATTGCATGCCGTCAGACCAGGCAACCGGTGATGAGAGTAAGCCAATCAGCCACACAGCAAACATGATGCAGAATGAAAGATTGTAATTACCAAGAAGCAAAGTTCATGAAAGATAAAAAGCAGAGCCCAATTTCATTACTTCGGTGTCTTCAATTAAGTGATGACAAATAAATTGACATAACGTGTGTATTAGATGAAAATTCACTCGCATTACCAATACTGTGGGCCATAATGTCAATATTCAGTGGACTGCACAAATAATTCCATTGAGTTGTGGTACAGAAGACCAGGTTCTTTTCCATTTACATGAGTCCATTCAAAAGCCATTAGAGAAGCAGATGGGGTCTTGGTATCGTTACTGCAGAGAAACAAAAGGTTGTCAAACATAATGCCTGGCCTAATCATGAGGTAGATCTTGTCTTTCATCTGAAATGCGAGTGGATATGCACTCAACATTACAAATAACGTCCACGAATACAAGCAGACTGCACATCAAGTACTTACACATTTCTCGACCTCCAGACCATCCTTGAAGAAGAGCATGAATGGGGTGATGCTATCCTCACGGAAGTCTAGCAAGCCCACCATGCCTACGTCATCAGGCGAATCACCTTTGAAAAACTGACAAGAATGAGAGTTAAAAGGGCAGCCGGTCTTTGCAACTCAAAAAAATACCTGCCACTAACCAACAAGTGTGTCTTTACCTGGTAGTTCTTAAAATTCTTGAGAATCTCCGTGACCTTGGCCGGAACTTGCTCCTTGAAACCATCCACCTTTTCTGGCTGGGTCTCCTTCAGTTTGGCTGAGAGTCTAAATAAACAGAACTGTGTCATACTTTCAAATCGTACATAACAAGCATTTGCCCATTGCACTTTGGTAGTTGCCAGTTTAGACTCACTCCTTGACGTAGGACTTGATGTAGGCTTTGTAGGCTGACTTGTCGAAGTGTATCTCCTGCAGTTTTGAGTTCAGCACAATATCCACACCGGATTCTGTGACTTTATCGAAGTCTTCTGCCTGTTCTTCAACAGATTTATTTCCGCCGATGAGGGCCTCACTGATGTCACCCCCGCACCTGGTGACAATCTGACCACAAACACACAAGGGATCCGGTCATTTTATAGGCAAGGTGTTGCTTTGTGAGACCATCATAAATACACATATCAGTTTCCCGCTGAAGATAAAGATGTTTATCACTACAGATAAAGATGTTTATCACTACAGACCAATGACTCAAGTAACGAGCATGAGTCTCGCAAACGGTTGTTACATGCGGTGTGGCTGATTCATCTCCAACGAAACGCCGCATTGACTCAACATCTGCCTGCAGTGCAACACATGCACCAAACACGCACGGAGTGCAAAACACGTCCGCTGCATTTCATACAAAAGAGCGACTGCAGCGCAGAGGTCCGCTCAGCGCGTCAGTCTCCTGCACAACACTCTGTTGTGCACGTCAGTATTCTGGCTCATTCTGCGAGAAACGTCATTAAACAGTATTTCAGTACAACGTTGTGTGCTTCACCACGAAGAACCAACCGGAGAGGGGGTGTTTAAAGAGCCAGTACTGACCTCGAATGTACACATTTATAACATGTAAACACACGTAATGTATATCAAGTCAGGTCTGTTGGCGCAGACCGTTAGCCCCGTTAGCCCCACAGGCTAACAGACTCACCGATCCTTCCACCTCGATGAAGAAGCCCGTGTCCTTGATCTTGTAGATGTCGGTGAACAGTTCATCACCTGCGACCAAAAGAACAAAAGCGGAGTTATTCTTCCGTTCCGTAACAATTAAAAAGGTCTGAGGTAGAAGCTAACGGCTAAGCTAGGCGGCTAGCGGCTATAGTTACACGACACACAGACACGAGGATCACACAGAAACACTAAAGTGGAAGACATTCAGTTAAATTAAGAGCAGACAGTCGACTACACGGCGTCTAGACACGGCGTCCCCCCCTGAACCGCGACACGGGGCCGGGAGAGGGGGACAGGAGAGGGGGAGAGGGGGACGGGAGAAGGGAGGCTCGGCTGACGCATCCAAAATGACGGCCCTCTCGAGTCCACGGCGGACATTTTGATTAGCAGCGTTATCATTAGCATTAGCACAGGCGGCGCCTCAAAAGGGTGCGGAGGAGCACAGAGCCAACCGATCAACGGCTGAAACACGAGCCCGGGTACCCGCCACGCGGCCTCCTCGTACCTGTGAGTATGTCCTTGTAGATCAGCATCTCGACGGGTTGATGTTAAAATACTGCGCGACAAAAAGACAAACGTCTCACCACGACGGACCCGACTAAAAAAAGACCGATCCGGCGTCCGGGCGGAACATTTACCCGGCGTGCTGGTGACGTAGGCGTGCGTGCGTGCGTAAAAACGTCGCGACGCAACCGCGCCGCCTCGCGGCCGGAGTCGTGCATTACAACGCGTGTGCAGAGGAAGATAGTCACACGGGTTTATCAATTAGCAACCAGGTTTTTGTTTTTCTTTCCAAAAATGTTTATAAACAGGACAAAATATACATAAAATGCGGTCAATGTTCATATTCATTTGTATGTCAATGTTTGATTAATTTATTGAATTTTTACTGCCAGCATTTTTTAAATTTTGCTGCAGTCAGTGAGTTTTATTTTAAGGGACCAAGGACAGTTTAGTCTATGACTAAATCAACCCCACAATTAAAAAAAGTTTATAAAAAGCCACAAAAACAATTATAGCAACTTTATTTAACCTTTTTCAGCATATCAGTACGACAAGCACTGCTTTTACTTTTGTGATTGTGATATTTTTAGGGTAAATCCCGTTCCGTCTGTCCTGTTATTACAATGCAGGAATTTTGTAGCTTTCAGTATAAACATTTATTACACAAACAGGGTCAGGCAAAACAAGTAATAGAGAAAGTCAGCATTCCAAAAAAGATACAATACATCAGACAAATATGGTGCATGGTCAATTATCAATGCTACCTCTCAAAGCAGGAAAATACCTATATATATTTTTACAACAACTTCCCTTGAAAGGTGACATGCAATGTAAAATCTAAGTGCAACACAGCAACAACACTGGACTTGAACAAAAGGGTATCTCTTGTATACCTTCGTCAATATTATCAGTACTATGGATTGTGCTACTCAAGTCCAGCTAAAAAAGGAGGGCAAAAATCAATCTGCATTAAAAGACTGAAGAATAGAAAGAACAATCATCACATGCTCTCATGACGGCATTTTACTCCCACTTCCGGGGAGTTAGTTGACTAAATCTTTATGACATTTGGAGTTCCCTGTGCACATCAAAGTGATTTTCATGATATCAGTTATCAATGTCTATTTGAGCTGTCCACAGTCCACGATGCTAATCCTTTTGCTGGGCTTGCCGGACACAGAGCCCAGCTCAGCCATCTGTCGCACCACCTCCATGCCAGCCTGCACCCAGCCGAACACCACGTGTTTAAAGTCCAGATGCTCCGCCTTCTTCAGAGTGATGTAGAATTGGGAGCTGTTTGTGTCTCGACCGCGGTTCGCCATGGACAGGAGGCCCGGGCCTGTGTGTCGGACGTCAAAGTTCTCGTCTTCAAACTGTCCACCGTAGATGGACTTGCCTCCGGTGCCATCCTGGTTTGTGATGTCGCCTCCCTGAAACACAGAAGAGAGTATCAGGAATCCAGCAGCCCTCAGCTCGCACAGCGTTGAGCAGTGAGAGAGGCGTTCACTTGCAGCAGACCAAACTGCAGAGTCGGCTCCCTTCCGCCTTCGCTATGATATCTAAATCAGAAGAATAAGCGGCGCCTGCCTGGTGGCGGTGGAGTCGAGAGACAGGATGCTTGGTGACCGGGATTGTGTGTGTGAGGGGGGGAGGCGCCGCTGAGAGCAGGCCATGTTTTCTCCGTCCCCCGCAGTAAAAGAGAGCTGCGCATTTAATCAATCATTTCCATGATGCAATTTAATTATTTCCCGCATCCGAATATTATCTGGAAACTTCGGATATAAAAATAGTCGTCATATCCGTGCACATCTGAACTTCGGCGCCGGGCACACGCCTAGTACACAGAGGCATGTTCTGCAATAGAGGGCATGGAATGTGGTTTTAATGACGTGGCCAGTTATCGATCAGATTGGTGATGGATTGTCACCATCTCCGTATGCATCCTGGCGCATGGACAATCATTTGTGTTCACATATTTGTCTAACATGGCTACTAGAGCGTAGCGTGGGGAAGAAGCATCTTTATGTCGAAGTCAGGGTGTAATAAGAGGTGTCCAACATATTTATTTCAGATAGTTCATCAGTTTAAAATCAATAAACCACATTAAGCTCAATAATGTCCATTCACTTTCAATTGTTGAATTAACTTTTGGGAAAGCTTTTTTGTGAAGGGTTAACTTTTCACACAAACTGTCGGCCTATTTTGTGTTTTAATCATAAAAATAATTAAATTTACGTCCTATTAGGGCTGTCGTGGTTAAGAATGTTCCCCTACGGTAATGTAAGGCGGTTCAAGGCAGCGGTATGTGATATTACGGTGATAAATAAAAAAAAAAGCCCTTATATTACTGAATTAACCCGGATTCTACAAATAATGAATAAGGTCTGTTCTACGGCTGCATTGTGTTGTGTCTGGGTGCCTCTTCAAGTTAGACTGGGTAAATTCTATATAAAATATACAAACTTTGACGTGGAAACTCAAATGTGGCTATAGCAGTTTTTTTTCTTTCTTTCGGTTGTTTGCCATCTCGGTTGGCTTGTCAAAAGCGCAATATTGCAGTTATCGTGACAGCCCTAATTCCGATATAAAAATGTTTATTATATATGTTTCATAATTAAGCCATTTTCACATTCAGTCTAGCATTAATGCATTGATCAAGTACAACAATTACCAAGTTAGAAAAAATGTCTCAACTTACATTTTGATTTGGGGTTGGTGACCACTGGTTAAACTTTTATCCTTGCAATGTTGATATCGAGAATCGATTTAGAATCGGGAAACGATTTTGAATGAAGAATCTATTTTGAATGGAATCATGATCCCAAGAATCGAAATCGAATCGTGAGATTCCCCAAAGATTCCAACCCCTAAAAAGAATGCTTCAAAACCATCACGTAGGTCTTGCCACGCACACAAAGGAGCTCACCTGACACATGAAGTTTGGTATAATCCTGTGGAAGATGGAGTTGTTCAGTCCAAAGCCTCTCTCTCCTGTGCAGAGCACCCGGAAGTTCTCCGCCGTCTTTGGGACAACGTGGGAATACAGTTCCACAGTGATGGTGCCGAGGGTCTCGTCGTCAGCGGCGACTGTTAGAAAAACCCGGGGGTTGGTGTCCCGGGAATGTTCCTGTGCTCTGGACATCATCTGGAAGGAGGCGTCTTCTCTGGGCTGGCCCAACCGCAGCTGACAGTCTGAAAAGGTCTTCTTAAATTTGTCAGCGAGGTCTGCATTCTTGAACTTGGCTGCCAGCTGCTCCACACTAGCATTGCCCTCTGGAGGAAGAGAAAGGAAATAAAGAAATAAAATAATACATGAATATGAATATTGAGAAATTTGGATTCGCTGATGGATCGGAGCAACACTTGGGAGATTGGATATGGCGTCTATAATAAGGGTCTGTGTTACCTGCATAGTCGGTGGTGGTCCACACCAGGGCGTTGGCTGATGAGTTCATGGGCTTCAGCTCCATGCTGGGTAAGATGATGTGGTTGGCACATACCAGCAGCACCTGTTCCCTCCTCATGAGGACGCGGTAAGAGCCCTTGCCGGGGTGGTAGAGGATCTTTATGTCGCCCACGCCGCGCTCCTTCCACTGGTTGAGCCGGCGGTCCCAGCGGTACAGCTTGGTGCGCTCCTTGAACAGGATCTCCTCGTCCTCCTCGCCAGACTTGGTCTCCACCTGAGAGGGAGAGGGAGAACTTGAATGGAAGCCGGCACCAGCGCTTAAGAGGGAGACAAGTCTGAGGAGTTTGAGACTTGAGGTCTGCAGGAGGCACTGGTGTGTGTACAGAACGACCACTACACATCATTACATCAGAGCTCTACTTTTCCATGCATTTGGACTATTTTAGAATACTTACAGATCTCATCGGTCATTGGGTTTGAAATCATTTTGCTATATTTATAAATGGCACAAGTCATTACTGATAAACGTATTTGCTTTTGACTGAGTTACAGAAACCAGTTCATTATTCACACAATGTTGTAACTATCTGATAACCGGTGAGATTACGAAGGAGCAAATCAAAATCATTCGCAAGTAATATATTCCAATTTAAGATTAGGTGAACAAGGTACCTCGGGCAGAGACACGATCGGCTCGAAGTGAATGTCCACATCATCAGCAGGCTCCTCTCCATTCCCGTCCTCCTCTCCATTGTTCCTGGGTTTGGCTGCAGAGCCAAACACTGTGGCTCCAGCATTTGCCCAGGAGAAGTTGGAGTCTAAAGAGGAGAGGAAACCAGGTGTATGGTCATTAAGGAGCAGGTATGGGTTGGGCAGCTTGCTTATGAATATCTGAACTCACTGAAAGTCGCTTTGGATAAAACTTTCTAAATGACTAAAGAGCAAATAGAAAAACACATTATAAAAGACCAAACAAACACAGGCCATGCAAACCAGATTTGTTCCAACACGTGAAATGATCAGTGCCAAGTGACAGAGACCAACCGTTCGATCCAAAGGCATATTCTCCTTCTCCTGTGTTTTTGGCCAGCTCTGCGAAGGAGAAGCTTCTGCCTCCAAGTGCATTAAAGCCGAAGGAGATGTCTGCATTGAGAAGGTAAAGAGAAACCTCTAGCACATCACGGGTCACAAGGAACATTTCCAATGGCATGCACAATGTTCTATTGTTTAAATACAACGTGGTTATATTTAAATTTATCACAAGTTATCAGAAATACATTTGAAAAAGAATGAGTTGGTTCTGTATGTTTTTATATTTTTACATGGTTATCAAGGTAACCAACAACGTATACCTTGAGTAGTAGTGGTTGAACTAGTGGTAAGTGAAGCAGTCGCAGCATCAACAGTCGAGTTGGGCTCCTTGCTCTTCCTGGTTGAGAGATCGATGGGACAGCCGTTGCTTGGGACAGCATTCTGGGCCTCGGATGCCAGATCCGAGTTTGCCTCCCCTTGTGCCAAGGTGCTGACTGCAGCCTCTGTGGTGCTGGACAGCTGGCCTGAAGGCTCCTGGCCTGAAGGCTCCTGGTCTGAAGGCTCCTGGTCTGAAGGCTCCTGGCCTGGAGGCTCCTGGCCTGGAGGCTCCTGGTCTGAAGGCTCCTGGTCTGAAGGCTCCTGGCCTGAAGGCTCTGGAGCACTAGTGGAAGCCTTCACCTCTGCACTTAGCTGGGCATTCTAAACAACAACAACAAAAAACGATTCCCTTATTTCATGTATGGATAATGAATTTCACTTTACATGATGAAAATAGATCAACCAAAATAATATTCTTAGCTCCAAGTAAAAGGTGCACTATTTAATATTTTAACACTTTCAAATACTTGTTTGACCAACTGCCATCAAAAGGGAAGCACCACTTAACCTTTGAGCCTCAAACGGAGGTTACTTCTAGTATGATGCCATGGGGGTTGGAGCATTTCATATACAACATCGCTCATTATAAGCTCAACTCCCGCTCCTTCCTAGAGGTCTAGGAAGGAGCCCAAATCTGTGTTTGAATTCCAAGGGTTCACTTACACTTTAAATAACATCCTCAAACTAGAAAATGCATTTCCTGTAGAAAATGCGGTGAGTGCTGTAGTATAAAATGAGGTAAAAAAATATGTTTAATAAAGCGACATAGTTTAAGACGTATAGAAAGAGCTTAACTCGAGTGAACAGAGTTCAAAAGTGTAAAGACAACATGGGACCCGAACCCCGGCCTTCTGGGTGAAAGTCCTGTTAAACCCATTCACCCACCCTGACTTGCTCCCTATAAGAATTCTACATTGGCTTAAGTCTATGAGAAAGGAAAATACGAAGCGGGTATAAATCTAAAACTGTTGAATCTCAACAAGTATAAAATATATCGTAAATCTGTTTAGGTGTATGTGATGATTTGTTGTTGATGTTTGAATGAAGTTTAAAGGTTCAAAATTGACCAAGTTGTGAAGTCTAAAGTAGTTGAAGTCATGGTAGACTGCACGCACCCATTGACTTCCATTATAAAATGTTGTGTTTAAAAGTTGATTATTTTAAAAAGCATACAATATTTTAAAAATGTGAACGATAGCGCACGATTCCAAGCCAAGATGAACATGTTGAAAGTTGAATGGAGTCTCTAGGTGAAAAATTGTGGGAGGAGATGGGTCCCAAAGTTTGTAGGGAATAATAAAGAACAAAAGAATAATAACTGCTGCTTAGCAGCACTCAGCTATTGTTATTCTTAGGCTTTATTAGGTATTCACAGAGTATCTGTGGATACCTATTGTATCCACAGGACAACATGGACTGCGTCTATTAACTTATACTATAGTTCTATAGTACCCTACACACCAGTGCCTCCTGTACTTTGCGGACCTCTGTCTCAAACTCTTCAGCCTTGTCCCCCTCTGAGTCGCTGGCGCCCAGTTCACAGAAGAAGGTTGAGGGGAGTTGGAGGCTCTTCGCCTTCTCCTCCTCTTCTGGTGTGGGCTTCTTCTCCCACACCACCTGGCAGTCGGGATCTGAGGCTACTCCGGCTGAAGGAAACACAAACTCTTCGGATATATTTGGAAAGCCGAGTCATTCATAGTAGGCTGTAACCATTACACTTAGTGTGCGTAACCCTCATTACAACGCCAATGCTCATATTTCTCCGTGGTCTGTGAAATAAACGCTGTATATCACGTACCATTAGATGCTGCAGCTCCTCTCTCTGTAGAGTCAGGGTACAGTTTTCCGTTTAAGGATTTCACAGCCGATTCATAGTCCTCATCTGAAGAGTAAAATAGCACATTCAACCTATAGCCCAATTACAACCCATTCTATATCCTAGAAAGGGCATTTGAGAAAGTACCGTTCCTGACCTGATTCTTTGCTTCCCCCAATACTTGCATCGTCAGGTTTGACTCAAAAATTTAGTGGGAGCAAATGACCATACCATCCTACAGAGGGCGCTATATTGTATTCACCTATAGTCAATTCCCAGCAACTGTGTTCTGCTCCATCACATTCATTTAAAAAACAATGACGGACCTGTAGAACACGAACGTTAAACCGCACAAAAATAAAATGGCGATATGTACAGTAGATATGTCGTTTGTGTAGTTTGAATGGCCACGTGAGCGTACGGCAATTGGTTTCCCTCTTGGCTACATAGCCAAGGCGTGAAAGGAATAGAAGGAAATCGATGGACTGAAATTACGGGAGATTGCAATGGATTGAATGGAACATCATTTTCTGATGCTTAACGCACACCTTGATTATCCTTAATAACAGAATTAGAAGTACATTGCGGATTTCTGTGCATCACTTTAATAACCTCTCTCATGTGTTGTAATCTTACCATCAGTTTCGTCATCGCTGGTATAGCTTGGTTCGTTCTGGTAGCAGAAGAAAGTGAGTGGTAGAAGTAAACTTCTGGCCAACGCTGCCTGCTCAGTCGAAGGCTCCCTCACGTACACCACCTCAACATCAGAGACCCCCTCTTCAGAACTTCCTTCTGCATCAGCAGGTGCTGGAACAGAGATGGGGAGGGGAAAAAAATACTAATATTAGAGGGCAAATTAATTGAATTTACAGTTGCCTCATCTACCCAGCTGATTGGAAACAAAGGCAGGATGTTAATATGTTAGGAATTCACACACAAAACCACAAGATGCCTTACATAAAAAACTAACGTGCATTTGTAATGGAATAACTACTATCGAAAATTCAGGGAAAGTAATGCTCCATACATTCAAGGAGAGTATTCTTCCTTTATGCTGTACCTTAGTTTAGTTCACTGGGAACTAAAGGAAAGCTTTTGTTAGGCCCTAGTTCACCTATTAAGAATCCAGAAATAGACAAGCTGCTTTCTGGCCACCACTTTAGAAAACTATAGCAGGGTTCCCAATCTTTCTCAACTCGAGGCCCACTTCCCCATCTGAAAAGTGTTTGTGGCTCCCAGCCAACCAAACATACAGTATTTCGGAACCCAACCATAACCCAATTATCAAAAGAAGCCATACTTAGGTACCATATGTACCTATAAATATTATGTAATGATGCATTTTATCAGAAAAATACCAACAACCCTGTAGGGGTATCAGGTTGGGAATCGCTGAACTTGAGGTCAACAGCTAGATTTTTAAATGCTAATGCAATAACAATGGTAAGCAGAATTTTGGGAAAGCTGATTGTTTGGCTAATATCCAGTCCTATTGACCGCCCCAGCTAGAGTGTAAAGACATGGTGGGTGGCTCTGGTTCAAACTATTTAGCAGAGTTCAGTTTAATTTTCTCTTAAATAAATACGTTTTAATAACAAGTAAAGCTAAATTAATATAAGTATATAATACAGACATGTCCGATGACACCAGGTTTGCAGACATTTCTGACCCCGGGTACGGGGAGGTGTAGTGCCTGTACCAGCGCCTTGGAATATTTCCCGAATGGAATACTTTAGCATGCCACGCACATGCAAGATCAGTTATATCATGACAATAAAACATGCAGTCCTGTTAGCGAGTAGCTATCGAGCTCTGAACATTCGGCTCTCTGTAGTAAGGAGACACATTTCGATCTGTACTTAAAAAGTACTGAGATTCGGTACACAGCCTTAGTTTAAATGCCAAATCATTTGTCAAGAACTTCACCAAGCCAGCGCAGAGCATGTTTCACACACCCTTTAGCACCTAATCAAGTGAAATTGGGAACTTTTGTGACAGACTCCAACAGTAGGAGGACAATATTACTGTGCCAACATTGCTCCTTGCAAATGATAACAATGGCTTTGGATTCATTGGCAGTATAAAGGTTTTATTGCTTACTCAAAGTTGAATTAGAATCTGTTTTTGGCAACACACACTGGGCATGCATGTTAAGTGTGTATATTTTGCTTCTAGGATATAGCCTTCTGTCAGGTGAAAGCTGGTAACATGTGGCATAGCATGGCACACACAGACAGGGGCATGGCAATGATAAGTACCTGGGGACTCAAATTTGAAGGACGATGTGGTGGTCCAAAAAGCCATTGGATTATCTTTGAAAAGCCTAAAATCCAATCCTAAAAAGATAGCATGTTTGAAGAAAAAAACTAAATTCAAGGCTGTATCAAATCTCAGATTAATGCTACTATGGTAAAGAAAATCTGCACCAAATAAGCCATTGTGAAACTAGAGAATATGCCATTTGGTGGACGCTTTCATCCAAATCGTCTTGCAATACTATGTGTAATTACATTTATATTATCAAGGGTGGCCCAATAGGAAATCGAACCCGTGACCCTGGCAGTGTTAATGCCATGCTCTACCAGTTGAGCTAGCCTTGTCTTCTACATTTTTATTAGTCATTTCTGTAAATGGTAATCCTCTTCCCTTTGTGAGCTTTACTGCCTTCTACATAATCCCAGCAAAATGAATGGAAGTGGGCATAAACACCAGAAACATGGATGGAGGATTTATGCATGGTTGTTGAAAGGGAAGTACTTTTGATAAGGAGCATGCGCAGATTTCTTTAATTCCACGGAAGATCGTGTACCTGTGATGTAAAACTATTTCAGTACCTCCATTCAACATACTGCAGTAGAAATATAGCATGTACAAATTCAAATGTAAAGAGCCAAACCTACATTTATATTGGGGATGATAATTTCCAAAGTGTCTCTGGATAACCATACTGGTCTAAAATTGACACATTTGTGTTCGTTCATACGTTTCGGTAAGGTTGCACAATAAAGACGGGGATACACTTACAAACAGGAGACAAACTAAAATGAGAGCAAATTAAATAGAAGTTGTTTTTTTTAAACTGCTTTGGAAGACTTGCCTTTCTCTGGGACTTTGAATGCAGGTGATGCAGACGTCTGGGACAAATGGTGGTCGTCTTCGGTCCTGGAGTTGGATGAAGAATTCTCTGGCTCTGGGGAAGACTTGGGTGTGCCAAAGATTTTTTGGAGGGTATCTGTACCAAACACAAACTTGGGGGGAGAAACCACCATTTTCATATGGTGAGAAGGGCTGGAAGTTATAGCCGTCAAGGGCTGACTGTCTGAAATCAGGTCTGTGCTCTCTTTAATGGCTTCTTCCAGGATGGCAATGGCTGCTTTTCCACATACTGGGGTAGGTGTAGTCATGGATGCCAATGCTATTGTGTCCTGAGGAGTGGCCACCCTTGGAGTCACTGGGGTCAATGGTGTCTCGCTTTCCTGTGCATTTTTGGCCTTCTCAAAGACCTCTTTG
Organism: Trachyrincus murrayi; assembly: GCA_900323305.1. Lineage (NCBI taxonomy): Eukaryota > Metazoa > Chordata > Actinopteri > Gadiformes > Macrouridae > Trachyrincus > Trachyrincus murrayi. Next base: position 20,077 of record OOFB01008553.1, on the reverse strand, counting down.
AATGCATTTGCTACATCCTGTAGTTTGAACCTTACAGCCAATTGTTCAACTTTGCCATCTTTAGCATCAGCAAAGTCTAAAGCGCTCCACACCCAGGCCTTCTCAGATCCTTTCATCATTTCTAGCTTCATGGCCGTTGTAATCCAGTGGTTGGCACAAATCTTGAGCACCTGATCTCTTCTCATGATCAGCCTCACTCGTCTAGTGTCGAAGTTCTGCAGGATCTTGATGTCTCCAATGCCCCTCTCCTTCCACTGGCCAAGTTCTTTGTCGTAACGGTACAATTTAGCCCGGTGATTGAAGACCACCTGCTCATTTTCCTCTCCCGTGGAGATATCCACAAGATCAGGTAAGGGTACAATTGGTTCAAAGTACTGGCCATCTCTTTCGTCATCTTGAGTTGAATCTTGCTCATCATCAGTGCCCACTGACACCCCGCTCTGATTGAGCTTAGCAGGAGACTTGGAAGGGCTGATGCCAGGCTGAAAATTGAAGCTAAAACCACCAGTGGATTCTCCAAAGCGAAATAGGTTCTTTCTAATGGGACTGCTGGCTAGAGGAGAAGCATATACAGAAGTGTCAGCGGAGTCATCTAAAGGCTCCCCTCCAAGATCGTAGTTATCCCATTCCAAAGTGGGACCTGTGCCTTCAGTGTGGGGCTTCACGGTCAACCCCATCACATTGCTGGATGCAGTGAGGTCTGCTGCGCCCTCATCACTGAGTTTAGTTTTCTCATCAGTCAGGAAACACTTGAGATCTTTTAAACCAGACTTCATTTCCTCAGCTTTCTGAATGAGGTGGGCTGTTCTTCCAGTGTCAACAAGCTTGTGTGGAGTCTGCAATGGGATATCTAATAGGAGTCTCTGGCACTCTTCAAACTTTTGCTTGAACTCCAAAGCTAGCTCTGGTGTTTTGAACTTAGCTGCTAGCTGTTCCAGTCTAGCATCTCCATCAGAGAAATCATTGGCCAACCACATCCATGCCTTGTCCGAGCCTGCTAGAGGTTTAAGATTCATTGTGGTGGTGATCCAGTGGTTAGCGCATACCTTCAGGACCTGCTCCCTTCTCATTAAAACCCTAAGTCTGCCATTGGTGGCATTTTTTAGAAATTTAAGGACACCCAAGCCACGTTCTTTCCATTGGCTAGCGCCGGGATCAAAACGAAACAGCTTAACGCGCTGGGAGTAAAGAACCTGCTCTTCCTCCTCTCCTGTGACCAGGTCAACCTTTTCGGGCATCTGAACAACAGGCTCAAACTGGATGTCATCATTCTCCTCCGTCTTGTACATGTCTTCTTCCTGGGCAGCTGTAGAGTCAACCTTGATTGGAGACCCCTGGTTGGATAAAAACAGCTGCTCGCCAGCACGAGAGAAGCCCTTAAAAGTGGGGTCATTCTGGCCAAATTGAAAGTCCCCACTAGAAGACATGGCCAAGTCTGCAAAACTGAATGTATTGGGCTTACCAGTGAATAGTGCATTTTGGTCTTGCTCAGTTCCATACATAGATTGTGTAGAAATTGTTTCTTTGTGTTGATCCGCTAAGCTTTTCAGGACTGTAGAAGCCGACACTGGTGCAGTTTGAGCCTTTATCACAGATGTTTCATTTACAGTTTCTTGAACACCAAACTTGAATCCCCCGGCTTGAATGGGCAATGCAAATGAAAAGCTTGAAGCGCTGGTAACAGGAGTTTCTGTTTGTGGAGCTCCAAACTTAAAGGAAGAACCTTTGCTATTAGCAAAGCCAGCAGTAAAGGCAGTTCCGGCAGATTGACTTGATGAGGTTTTATCTCCAAAAGTAAAGCTAAATGTTGAGCTACTGAGGCCTGATGCTGGAGCAAGGCCAGTTGTACTTTTGTTAGGATTAGGTGTCTGACAGGACAAACACTGACTGAACGAAGCATTGTTCCTGACCATACAAGTGTCACAGTCCCACTCCCCATCTTTCTTTGCAAACATGGCTCCCAGAGATAAAGTAGGGTATGGGGCCTGGCAGGAAATGCATTTAATAACAGATTGTTCATTTTTTACAGCGCAGTTTTCACAATCCCAAAGGTCTGAGGTCTTTGTGGCTGTAGCTGGTGTAGGGGAAGGAGTTTTGGATAAGGGATTCAAAGTTTGACAGGCAACACAACTGTTCGATGATGACTCATTTCTTACATAACATGCGTCACAGTCCCACTGACCTGGCTTCTGATTAAACTGAGCTCCAAATGTACTGGTTCCAGTATCGGTAAGGGTTGAACTACCAGTACCAAATGAAAATGGAGGAACAGAAGCACCGAAAGCCCCCAATCCTGCAAATAGAATGCTAGAAGTATTCTTTGATGCATTAGTGCCAAATTTGAAAGTAAAGCTACTTGCTACTGTTGGTCCTCCAGGTGGTGGTAGTTTGGAGTCACTGGCAGTATTTCCTTCTGGCTTTGACACACTTTTTGGATTTTTAGTCTGACAAGCGATACACTGAATATCTTCGGGCTTGTTTCGCACATAGCACACATCGCAGTCCCATTCCCCCTCCTTAAGCGCAAACTGGGCTCCAAATGATGATTGAGTTTCATTCGGTTTATAGCCCACGTCTCTTCTTTCCTGCAGGCAATGCTTTGCTGGTGACTTGGGTACATGCTGTTGAGCTTCTTCAAACTTTGTTTTGAAAAGCACAGCCTCCTCCGCAGTTTTGAAACGGATGGCCAGTTGTTCAGGTTTGGGCTGCTCATCTGCGTAATCAATGGCATTCCAGACCCATGACTTGTCTGAGCCAGCATTGGGTTTTAGGAGTGTATCAGCGTTGATATAGTGGTTGGCACAGATCTTAAGGACTTGTTCTCTCCTCATTAAGATGCGCACCTTTCCTGAAGTGTTATGTTTTAAAATTTTTATATTTCCAATACCCCGCTCCTTCCACTCTTTAGTCTCCAATTCAAAACGGTACAGCTTGGCCCTATTACAGAACAATTCTTGTTCTTCTTCCTCACCTGTTTTTACATCGACTTTATCGGGCAGAGGTACAATAGGTTCAAAATGAGGACCATCATCATCATCCTCTAAATGGGTGCTGTCGTTGTCACTTTCCAGAGGCTGATTTTGCCCGACTTCAGAAGGCTTTCCCATTCCAACTATAGGGTTGGTGACATCCCCAAAATTAAATGGCTTTTCGCCTGAGGTTCCAGTGTTCTGTGTTGCGCCTGCAAAACAGAACCCGGAGACATTTTTACTTCCAAATGTGAAGATGCCTGCTTGGCTGGGGGGTTGATCCTGAGCACCAGGCTTCTGCTCAAAGTCTGTTTTAGTGGATATATCCGAAGTCAGCAGCCCAAGCAGGCTCTCGCTGTGCTTGGCTTGAGAAGCAGAGAAGGTAAAGTCTCCGTCGTTGGATTTGAAATTGGAGTTGAATTTGAATGCTGCTGCTTGTGCAGTCTGACTAGCAGGCCCAGTAACAAAACCAGGAACCTTTGGGATCTCAGTCGGTGCCATCTGGCCAAAAGAGATTTTCCCAAAATCCATTGGTTTCCCCTCAATGCTCTTTGGTTGTTGAACAGGAACCGGAGAGGGTTTGGTGAAGTAACCGGGCTCAGGAAGGGGCAGGTTGGTTGTTGGCTGAGTGACACCATGGCTGTAATATTCCTCACTGTATGGCGAGAGGAGGTTGGTTGCTGGTGACTCAAAGCGAAGAGGGGCACCGAAGACTTGTTCTTGTGGGGGGTAGACGCTTGGCGGAGCAGGTTGTATCGGTGGCGTGTGGGCTGGCTGCTGGTAGGAATAGATATGCTGTTGTGAGGGCATACGATTCATGTTGTACATGGTACCCTGTGATTAAGCACAAAAACACAAAATTAGAAGTGTCATTACTCAATGGTCCAAAATGACAATACAAATATCAGTACTTATATTACCTTGGTGGGAGTCACATTTGCTGATGTGCGAAGTAGATATTGAGAGTTATAAGCAGGAGATTGGTTGTAGTACGACCCTGTGGTAGCATCTGAGAGAAAACACACACACACAAAAAATCAAGGGAGAGTTGTGCTCATTGGGAATCCTAACTAGTTTAGGAAGGAGTTAACATCAGATCCCAGGGAGTTAAAGAGTGCTATATTGCCAATTGTCACTTCATACAGATTAAACAAGCAAGTAGCAATACAGACTTACTTGGAAACGTACCTGTTAATTGTGGCCCTTGAAAGGACGGTACCGAAGTGTAGGGCTCTTGTAGGCCGTCTGCTCCATAGCTGTCCCCATACATCCTATGATGAGGGGAGCCCAGGTTTCCACTAGAATTGTGCTTCAGATCGTGAACCTCATTCTACCATACAAAGACATTTGAAAGACATTGAGTTTTTTTACAGAAAGAAACTCACAATTTATACACACACACACACCTTAATATAAGCTAATACCGTATTATCATTATACATTTCAATAGATGTAACAGACACACACACAAGTTGAAACATAAAACCTTACTTTGAGAGCTTCTACTTGCTGGCAGAGCATCTGTAGGAGAGACTTCTGATCCTCCACCCAATGAGGTGGTGTCTTTGGAGAAATCTGTTGACAATGTAAAGTGTAAAGAATACCCCAAAAATTAGCCATCGGTTAATGTAATTAAAATAGTCAACCCATTACATCAATGAAGAATTACCAACCAGGTGTATTTTGGAGGGAGAAACAGTGCTCTTATTAGGTGACGTTGTGGTGAAGTTGATGCGAGAGATATTGGCAGCAGTGTCTGGTGTGGACCGGGTTGGCACTCTTCGGGCCCCTCCTTTCTCCTCCTTCTCCTCTGCATTCTCACCAATCTCCTCCAGCTGCTGATTCACCTCATTCAAGAGGTCCATCACCTCTTCCATGGATACAGGTAGCTGGGGAAGAAAGTGGTATCACTGGTTTACACTTCGAGAAGAAACCGCCCCATCATAATTTCCTCGAGAAACCAAAACAAACCTGCTCCAGGTCATCAGAGTTGTAGATCTTTGACAGGTAAGTTCGGAACTTCCTGAGGAACATGATACACCGGTCTTGGGTCTCCTCTACCCCACTGCCTGCCTCTTCCGACAGCCTTTGGTAGATCTGTAGAGAATATCAATGAAAGCAAGCCTCTACTACAACCAAATCAACTGAGAGCTGGTGATATGTCAGTGGTGACACAGGTCAACAACATCACAAGTACAATTATTTCATTTTAGAAACCTGAAGGTTGGACTTGCCTGTGCAAGATGCCAGGAGGATGACACGTTATTGATCGTTTCCAGGGTAGCAATGGCTTCTTCCGTCTTACCCTCAATGTCCAAGAGAGCCGCAAAGCCTATCATGGCCTCTTCCTCATAGCCCTTCACAACTGAGATCTGAAAGTGTGAATGTTCATAGTGGTGAGCAAACAGTAACCGTTGCAGTGGTATTACGTTTATGCATGCAACAAATGATTTATAAGGGTGTATGAACAAAAATAAATAAATAATCTATTCAGGCAAGAATGATTCTTATCTTCTATGATTCTGAATCGATTCGCAACTTCCTATTATTATTGTATTAAATACAAATATTTTTTCCTTTTGTCTTAGGTTTTCCTTTGTGTGTTTCCATTATTGCTCAGCCTTTTCAAATATTAAAGCTACTTAATCTTATACACACTTTACTCTGCTTTCATGCCATAATTTGCCACACCGCCTTTCTTAGCCACGATGTACTGAACCGAGAACTGATTTCGAATTGAATCGTGGCCCCAAGAATCGAAATCGAATCGCGAGATACCGAAAGATTCACACGCCTAATGATTTAATTGAATAATAATAATTATTATTATTTACCTGGATATCTCTGTTGGGGAAGTGCATGAAGAGTGGGTCCAGGGGTTCTGGTATGCTTCGCCTGTTCTTGACCTTGTCCAAGAGAGGAAGAGCAGCCTTCCAGTAGTGGACACTACGGCCGACGTATTCCTTCTGGTCATAGTACGAGTTCACCTCCATGCCCTGAGCAGGAAAAAAAAACATATGCTAATACTACCGGAGAAATACTACTATTGCCATGTCAAGTGTATTATTGTAAGAAGACTAGCTTCCCAATGTTTTAATAAAGGCAAGTAAACAAAACTTTGCACTGACTTTACATGCTTAACAGAAAATGGCCAGTGTAAACACACACACACACACACCACCTCCCCCCCCTTGGCTAACATGCTAGGTGGCAAACAGTGCGGACATGCTCACCATGTGGCTGAGATGTTGAGCCCAGGAAATAACAAGTGCTGGCTGCAGACCATGTTTCTCTCCTGCCCTTAGTGTACTCAACCCGTGCTGCACAACCATACGCAGCTTGGCTGACGTGCCAGGTCTGCAAAAAACAAACAAACAATTGATGTAATGGAAAGAACTTTAGAAACACAAAAGGAGAGTCAGTCTGACACACGGACGACTAACAGAAAGCAAATGCTATCCCAGCGAACTCCCCTTCTGGACGCACAATGATGAATGTGGAATTAAACAACTCGTCTAAATCTGGGTAAGACAGGAAAACGCCAATTTACAGATATCTCGACGTATCCCTTTAACCGAATGCATTTCAGAATTTATTGTTATAGGAGGATATCTATAAAACAGTAGCACACTGAATCAGCTTGTGTTGTCAAAGGGTTTGCAGAACAAATAGAATACAATATGTGTATGGAAGGTGAGTTTGATTATAGCTTTGCAATTTAAATATGGTGTATAATTGCAAAATAACATTTCCAGTCATTAGCAATAGTCCAATTAATTAGAAATCTAGAAAATTAATTAGAAAGCTACCAAAAGTATATCCCTAGTCACTGGTCAAGTTAGTTGACCAAAAATGGAAGGAATGCCTGGAGTCTTCATTGTGGACCCATGCAGCTCTATCCCTAACTTACAGAGCTTGTTTGTGGATGAGACTGTAGATGGCCTCCCACCACTCCCTCTGCCGATCACTGGACAGGGAGCGGAGTAGAGGAAGAGGGAGGCATCGTGGCTCGCTGAGTGGCTGCTGGCCCACGCGGCTGATCTTAGCGGTCTCTTGGAGCTGACAATGGCAGCAGAACACCACCCCGCACACAAACACCTGGAGACAACAAATACAAGAAATCACAACGGCAGCTACCTTCAGCAGGAGCAACTTCCTGCCCATGAATAGTTAGGATTTCCTGTGTGTGACGCAAACCAATGGAATATTTTGGGAGCGGCATGAGAACAAAAACTACTGCACCCTTATGAGTTTAGACTGCCCTCTCAAGCACTAGTTGACCTTTCATATCAGACCTGTATTGTGATGATACAGGGTTCATATTTTGAGAGTATACCACCTGATGATTCCCAATGCTAGAATACATGATAGGGTTCCTTTTCAAATAAGATCTAGTCTCTTGAAACTACCTCCAAGTCCAGCAGTGAGATGGACTCGGGTGCATTGGTGTCAAGCTTGGATGTTTCCAGGTTGAGTCGGGGGAAGAGCTGCTTCAGCCAGTCTCGCAGGGCTGGCCTCTGGGCCAACAAGGTCCACTGCAGTCCTAGCCAGCTCAGGTGCTGCAAGTCCCCTCCATGGAGCATGATGGAACCTACAGAACATGTGCAGAACCAATCGAGATCAACGATTATTTAGCAAATTACACAAACAACACTTTTTTTTCGTAACAGTCAAAAGAAATCACAGATATATACTCCACTTACCATTGTCCCACTTAGCCAACTGGGAGAGCTCTGGGACTTGTGTGTTGATGGAACAGAAGTCATCGTTGGCAATGAAGGAGGCATCTGTGGAGGCCTGGTCTCCAAACAGGAGCTCAACAAGAGAGCTTTGTCCACTGCGATTACCAAATGCTTCAACCACCTACAACACAATAAAAAGTACAATGTATGAAAAAAGAGAGGCAGCGTGAGTCTATCCATTCCAAAGTCAAGAAAAAACAAAACAAGCAGCATAAGATGATTGTTGGAGCTGAAAAGAGATGAAATGGTAAATGGTTGTTCCACTGACCTCGGTAATAAAGGTCTGTGTGTCAGAGCTGAGGTTGAGCAGCATGTGGCCAGCCTGGCTCTGCCGGTCGCTGGCCATCAGCTCCAACAGGTGGGGGGCCAACTGATCTCCTTTAGTCACCTTAGCCTTTGGCCTGTGTGCCTAAAATCACAATTGATATGACATTTCGTACCAAGATATTGACAGCAGTTTGCGCCGGTTTATACAGCAGAACACATTTTACATAAGAAGGAGGCACAGGAGAGAGGAGTTGGAGGTTGCCATCCCACTAGGAAGTACTACACTGGTGGTGTACTTGAGGACCCATCATGCGGTGCAGAGATGTATTTAGATGTATAGTGACCTATCTAGGTTACATTAGCATGTACCTGGTAAGACAGCAGGAAGCAGAGAGTGGCCAAGTCGGTCACAGCTCTCCAGTTCTGCTCACGCTCTTGGGCCATCTTCAGTAGGAGGGTACCAGTGTGCAAGTAAAGGTGAGCTCGCATTTCTGCAAACACCTCACACAGCTCGTCTGTCTGGCCGCCTGCTGTGGTGCTTACAGACCGCATGGCTTCATCAAAACTAAAAGAAAACAAAAGAAACATGCATGCATACACACACATTATATAAGTGTTACTGCACTCTTTAAAGACCTTCAAGAGTTGGGTTTAAACCAGGCCTATCCTGTCTGTGTGTGCATATGCAAACACACAACACCTACCTTCTCAGGGCATCAAATGCAGGCTGCACTCCACTGACAGATAGTTTGAGTCTCAGCAGGTTGGAGTGGGCCAGCAACAGCTCTCCTTTAAGGCGCCGACACAGCTTTTCGTTGTTGGAGACACCAGGCTGGGCCAGGTATTCCTTAAAGTTCACAAGAAATGACCTCAATAGCCCGGTAGACCAAAAACATTTCATAAAATTATTCAATGTAGCTATTTTTCATATATTTGCACCCACAAATATATTTGTGCTTACTTCTGGTACACGGCCGTATTATATGTAGTTATGACACATGCCCGCACTGGCGTTAAACTGGCGTTAAACTGACTGAGTATGTCGTCCAATTACATTGCTCTATTGTTTGTTCCATGTTTGTTTACATCGGTTACTTAGCACTGATGTAGCGAAGCGCTACCCCAGCCACAGCGACAAACCCTCCCACTTTTTGAAAAACTATGTCCCGCCCCAAGCTGTGGTTTTATGCAGACGCCTCACGAAAGACATTCGAAATTTGCGATCTGACTACCAATGGATAGGGCCTTTAAACACGTGCCAAGCCAGATGTTAAATACTGTGCTCCACCTCAGTTGAAGCACCTTGAATCCCTTTCCCTTATCACTTGCACATTAAACATATTGCAACATAAACACCTAAAGGCTGACCTGCAGCGTGTGAACCACCACGGAGTACCAGTCCAGACTTTTGCGTAGCTGGCCCTTCTTCTCATTGTTCAAGCAGTGCTTCACAGCCTCATCCAGACGGCCATCCTTAGAGTATAGCTCAACCAGCTTCATGTTGACGTGGACATCGGCTGGGCGCAACGCTAACTCAGCCTGCAGGAGATCGAAGAGGCGGTTCCAGCCCTGTTGGCCCTGACGGCTGAGCAGCTTCTCCTGGTCAGGGAAATAAAAATGTATAAAAGATACCAGGGGGTACCAGGACAACAGTGAAACAAGCTGGTTAGGATTTAGGCAGCCGTTGATTAAATGCCTGGGAAGTAGGGGTGCAACTATTCACTCAGCTCATGAAGTTTAAGTAGTGAATGTTGAACGTGTGTTATGAATGTGAATGAAGGCATAATAATTGGATATCTGAACGTTATCACCGGGAGTCTGTGAATCAGTGTGTGCGGCTACAGGATTATCATATCGTTGTTGCAGACGCAAGTGGCAGTTAACCAGGGATATAGAAAATAATTACCACAAGAGAACTAATGCTTCATGATCTAATGAGAGATCTAAATATTTGACGGGTGAATATCAACATGTTGATATTAATGGTTGAAGGTAATTGAACGTTGCTAGCAGTTGATCTCACCTTGAGGTTGAAGACCGCTGGGTTACCAGGAAGGATCTTGGCAGCCTTCTCCACCCAGAACTCTGCCCTGCTGTCAGACTGATCCTTGCTGCACAGCAACTCAGCCACCTTCAGCACCAGGTCTTTTTGTGCTGGGTTCAGGTCCACTGACCTCTACACACAGACATGACACTTTCATGTAGTCTACCGTCACCGATGGAAGCGATTAGAGGGCGATGCACGATTACATACCTTATAACATCCAACTGCTTTGTCAACTTCTCCACCTTTCTCATAGAGCTGGCCAAGGAACTTGTGTGCTTTGGGGTCCCTCTCCTGGACTTTGAGATACTCTGATACATGTCTGAAGACAAAACAAAAAGAAATGTATACAAGTATATCCAAATAGCTTGTAAAATGGTTTAAATTAAATAGTTAAGGCTTCTTGGGCTTACCGTTTAGCGAGTTCATACTCCTTCGCCTCAAAATACAGCTTAGCAAATAAAAAGCCTTTGATTGGCTTCTGTAGAAGAAAATGACATGACATGTTCAAGTCATTGACACTTTGACATGGTCGTTTGAACCACACTACTAAAGGATAACTTCGGGATTTTTCAACCTGGACCTTATTTTCCCATCATTTAGGGTCTCAGTGACGGACGACTCAACATTGTTTGAAAACATACATATACACAATACGTAATACACAAATACATGCAGAGTGATTTGTATCTGTAACCCATCATGTGAATAAATGTCAACAAAGTGGTCTGGTGGGGCCGGGCCGTCACTCTCTCTCCAGGTCTCTGGATTAGGGTGTTCCTAGTTTTTTTTAATTATTTTTTTTAACTTCAAATATACCATGTTCCTGTAGTGAGTGTGTGATTATTTGGCTAGATGTATCTGTCTACCTTTAAAATGTCTAAGGTTATGTCTACCACGTGATCACGTGACGTCATCCGGCGACCTTTTTCCAGTACTGTCGGAGCTAGCGCTAGCTACTTTAGCTACTTTCACTTCTCGCAATACCGGACTCGTTTCAAAAACTGTTTACACACATTACACACAAATTATGGGGAAAATAGGGTCCAGGTTGCAAAATCCCGTCGTTATGTTTTAAACTAAACAAATATTCAAGAAGCTCAGAAAATTACACACTATATTACATCATGTGACTGGAAAGCTGTGACGACGAAAGGTGGACGGAGATGTGACGTAACGGCACATAAAGGGTGAGGTCATGTTAACCTCAACGTGTTTATGAGTTAATACGGAGTTAACACAGGGCAGGGGTTTATGAGTTAATACGGAGTTAACACAGGGCAGGGGTTTATGAGTTAATACGGAGTTAATACGGAGTTAACGCAGGGCAGGGCTGACGGACAGGTAGCCCGAACATCATGGCTCAACACCCGGGAAGAATCTACCGCGCATTTCCCAACGGAGGACACGAGCAGGAGTCAGGCTAACGCTCGCGACCACAGTAGCACGCGACTCCGCTGGGTTCTGCCCGGAGACACGTCGGATTGGTTAAAACGTGGAGCAGCGATGTGTTCGTGGCGGGGGGGGACCTGCCTCGTCGCCGGGGCGGCGGCAGCGCATGCTGGGATAAACACGACGGCGGCGGCGGCAGCGCATGCTGGGATAAACACGACGGCGGCGGCGGCAGCGCATGCTGGGATAAACACGACGGCCGAACGGCTAATTTTAGCCACCGGCTCAACTCACCTCTTTGAGCGAAGGGGACGAACTGTGTACTGACGAAATATAGCGGTCCACTTCAGCCTTACTTCGCCTCATTGCTCCGAGGACAGCGGGTTAGGCCTCTATACTAATGTGCGGCACCGGATATTAATCGGACGACAATTACAAATAGTGATAGTGATTTCTCAAATGGCTACTCGTTCTACTGCTCTTCCGCCATCATGGTGACAGTGCGCAGCCTCGTAAGAGCAAATGGCAGCGATGGTTGTTGCGTCACGTGGTGAGAAGCGTCCCTTGTCATTGGCTGGTCTGGGTTGACGGAAAATACGAAAATTTAAAACTTGAATCGCCATTGACGCACTTTTATTTTGGAGGGGTGTACACCCGGCCTGGAGCAATCTGTGGCGTACAGAACAGCACATAACCCAAGTGTCCTGCAATAAAATCAAAACACTGTCAGTGCAGAACAGCACATAGCCCAAGTGTCCTGCAATAACATCAAAACACTGTCAGTTCTGGACTCGAGTCAAGTAACGTGGACGAATCAAACTCTAAAAGTGTAAACATTAGACACACATTGGCAAAGTGGCAGCTCAAGATTCATATTTATTGAGATCATTAATATTAATATTCATATTTAGTAAGAGAAAGACGATACGTGACATGAGGAAAATAAGATTTGATTCAATCTAAAACATGCACCTTCAGAGTTACGAAGCTGGCTCAATACAGTAGAATAATAATAATAAAATATTTATTTCCCAACGAAAATCTTTAGTAGTGAGTTGCCACTAGCCACACTGCCTATTGCTTGAACAATTCATAGGCTTGACAAACAATGTGTATATAAATATAAAGACATCAAATATGAATTATCGTTAAAAAAATGCATGATTCGCAATTGTTCAAAACAAAATAGTGTGGATTGAACAGTGTTGGATGTGTCAACAATCTTGTGATTACCACTTACATTCACAATGCCACATGTTCTGTAATCATATACAACACAGGAATGTGTACATGACTTGAGATACAAAGGTGTGCATTTATGATGGAGTACTCCTGCTTCAGTCAAATGGTTAGTGTTTCCTGCTGGGAAGGTCATCCCTAAGGAATTCAGCATCCCCCCCTTAAGTAGATCTTTACATGTACAAGAAAACATTTCCCTATTTAATCTCTACAAAAACGAGTAGGTTATTATATAAGGTTTTGTTGCACATGTGGTGATCATGTCACAAGCTTTACATACAACAAAAAACGCTGACAACTTAATCAATTGTGAAAAAGTTAATACATTGTTAAAACAAAGTAACTTTATCAAGATCAGTATGCAGTAAGTGTAGCAAAAAAACATGATTTTATTGCTAGTGAATAATCAATAGTGATCTGTTCATCAATGAGTCATTTCCAGGATATAGGCCTAGACAATTAAATTAGTTGATTACTATACTGTGAATAGATAAAAATGGATTGCTTATAGCAGGATTCTGCAATTTCTACGAATTTTGTTCAACTTTGTCCAAATATGATATGTCCCAAATTTGAATAATAAAAGGCAGAATTAGTGGGCAAGACTTTAAATCCATCTGCCAAGTTTGGGATGTGTAGTTTCTGACATACAAGGCCAAAACAATAATGTTAATTACTAGATGGTTGCTCCATCTTGTGCTTGCAGACTTCTAAAATGACATCCTAGCAATATGAAATACACGATTGTACAGCGTGAAGAAGTGGCTGTTATTCATCTCTGATTACTTCCGTGGCGTAGTTTCTGAAAGCTTCTTGAGTCTTTTCTTCAGCTCCAGGGGAAACTTCTCGTAACATCTTTTACACACTGGTTTCATGTCAAATTCTACAAACTTGTTCCTAAAGAAAGAAAGAAAGAAAAACAAAGAAAGGCTATTTTAGTGTCTTCTCCCAAACAAATAAATTACAATTAACGTCTCCAAAAAACACCCTGTTGTATATACAAACAGAGTGCAATCAGAATAAGAATTGCGATTCTTCTGTGAATCGATTTTTTTCATACACCCCTAATAGATAGATAGATAGATAGATAGATAGAGGGAATAGTCCTATGCCCCTATTTACAAAGTAGAATAAATTGTGACATAAAGAGAATTCTTGACATTCTTGCAGGGACAAAGCGTAACCTTCATTTAGTTTTAAATACTAAACAATGAACATACATAATGACATGACAACAATCAAGATGAAATGAATAGAAGGAAGAAAGATGGAGACTAACCAAAGCACGGAGTGTGGAATCAAGAAGAGGTGGAGAATACATAATTAGAGGCAAATGGGGATGAATATCTTTTTCTTCTTCTCTTTGGAGTTGTGCTCGTTCCTGGCCAACCGGTATCTCATGTCTTCTGGCATGCGATCATAGCAGTGCTTACATACTGGTTTCAGATCCACCTCTACAAACTTATCCCTGCCAGTACCCAGAAGCCGGCACACAAAGGGAGTTGCAAGAGGAGAAGCAAAAAGCACAGGAGAGTTCATGAAGAGAAGAGAATACACAGCTGAGGAAATGCAAGAAGAAAGAAGTGCTCAGAGGGGAGAAGGGAGTAGGGAGCCAATGAGAAAGCACCTTGATGATGATGCGGCAGAACCTGGCAGATTGTAACGTAACAGACTTACTTGAGTGTGAGCTTGGTGTGGCAGGTGGAACAGGCAAAACAGTTGACACACCAAGCCTTGTTGAGGGCAGACACCACTGAATCATGGAAGACACACACATTCTTGTCATTAATTGAGATATATATATATATATATATATATATATGTATATACACTTGTGTGTGTAGGCCTACATATACACACCCAAGTGTATATGTGTATATATAAATACATACTGACACAGTTCAGGGTACCTACCATCTCCTTCAATGACACGGTTGCAGTGGTAGCAAACATCCCCAAAGAGCTGATGAAAGGGGGACGTAGTTGTAAGACAATGGAGAATTGCAATCTTTCATACAAAGTACTGTATTTAAAAGCAAAACACTTAAATCTTTCAATTGAAACCGCAGGTTGGAAAATCCTCGCATTAAAAGGATTCATAGCACCTCCATTCTCAAATGTATCCCACAGTGTGGCACCTTATTCTGAAGGGTACCTGGTTGTAGTGGGTCTCGCAGTACGCCAGGCCTTTGCGTTCGTAATGGCGATGCCCCAGGAAAGGTTTCTCACACTTAGCACACACGAAATGCTGGAACAAAGAAACCAGCCAGGGCACAAATGGTTTGCACAATCAACAAACTAGGCGACTCCCACTCCCCAGCGTGACACCCTCCGACTGCCCAGAAGCTCCTGGATATTTTAACCTCCACAGGAAACCTAGGAGTGTTTTGGACCTAATTATAGACAGCTTGGAGGAGGGCCCAAGTGGCACGTCTCAGAGCGGGCGCCTCTCGATACATAACCGAGGGACTAGGGGGAAACTAGAGAGTAACATACAGAGGAGAACAGGGAATGCTGCTGACAACAAGATAATACAAACATGCAAAGGAGACACTACGCCACTAACACTGTTAACACTAAGTCATGAGCTATCGAGCCCCTCCTTACAAACTAAGGGGAAGAAATGAGCTGGTAGATTATAGGTAGACTGAATACTGACTACCTATATAAGAGGGAGGAAGGTTTGTGTTGTAAACTTTAAGTCTTCTACTAGTATCTCTACACCCTTTTCTTACTTATTTTTTTGTTAGATACCATACTATCTCCTGTCCGCCCACCAGAGGGAACCAGTGTCCTCACCTCATGCCATGGTCTCTACAATCGCACACCTGCCCCATGTTCGTCATGACCCCTCCATGGCTATATTTATGACCAGCCGTTTGTCCTGTTGTACTTTAGTTTTGTACAAGCTTTACGTTTTCAATGCTTTTTATGTTGATTACAGAACTACAGAACTGACTTCTCCCTAGATTGCCATTTAATAAAGCAAATAACTAGCAGAGCTAATAGCATAATACATCTAGTACATATGAAATGTAGGATCAGTGTAAAGTACATAAATAATAATAAATATTAACGAATAACATCATTAATATGGTAGCTTTTTCTTAAACATACCTCCACATGCCACTGTTTGCCCATTGCGTTGACCACACGGCCCTCGATCGGTCTCCGGCAGGCTCCACATATTGGAACACCCATCTTGTCATGGCAGGGAAGGCAGTATAACTCTCCCTTTAACTCCCTGGCGTCCGATGTTAACTCCTTCCTAAAAAGTAGAAGAACTAGTTAGGAAAAGTCGTCTGCTGAAACCAAATCATGACACACGTGTGTCATGTCTGGGTACATTTGATTGTCCAATACAATTTTCAAATCCTATTTGATTTAGAACTACAACAGACGGGCAGTATGCAGTGTATTTCACCCGCAGTTGTTGCAGCTGAAGTGGTCAGGGTGGTAGGGGTCATTTTTGAAGAGGAGCGGCTGCTCCTCAATGATGGTGTGACACTTCAGACACATGTACTTGCCCTGCCCGCGAGCCTTCTCTCGGTTATGGCACGGACGACACAAGTGCCTGATGGCAGGGGTGAAAAATAACAATTAGAAAAAGTTAATTAAGTACAAAAAATAATTGACAAGAGTGTCTCCATCAGCCTGCATACTGACCGGCCGGCATTCTTCACAAACCCCACATCTGCAAGCACGGCTTGACAGATGTCACAGCAGAAACAGTTTGGATGCCAACTGTTGTTCATAGCCTTGATGACACGTCCAATAATGAACTCGCCTGAGAGAGGAATATTTGTATTTATTATTTATTCATTGTTTTTTGAGTGGTATCCTGTACAGTAACGAAACAAGCAAGGATCGCTAAAGACAGGGGTGATGATGCAGTATCATTTATTTTTGGTCAACAGAGGTAGTAGTAGAGGTCTCACCACATTGGTGGCAGCATGGAGCAAATAACATCTGGAAGTCATGCTCACAGTATTTTCTGCCTTCAAACTGCAAAATAGAAACATGCTAAGTTTGAGATAAAATAATGCAGGTTATATTGGCATTAGGCAGTATATGCCTTTAGTTGACGAAGACCTTCCTTGATTATACCGTATGTGTTTTGTCTGCTCGTGTGTCGATAAGGCACTGGAGCATGGCTAACTCAGACATAGACAGACAGACAGACAGATAGATAACCTCACATAACCTCACATAGAAACCTCACCTCATAGAAAAGTCCTTCTGGGAACTGTTGAAAACACTGGGCACAGACAAAACACTGCTCATGGTAAAGTTCCCCGTTGCTGTTCACTATCTTCTCGGCTGGAGCGAAGCTACCCTTGCAGCGCTCACACATGGCATTGGCCAGGGCATTGGCCATGTTACTGGAAGGAAGAAAAGAGAACAGAAGAGAAAGAAAAGTAAAAAATAGGAGAGGTGAGCAGAGGAGAGGAGAAGAGAGGAGAGGAGGAGAGAGGAGAGGAGGAGAGAGGTGAGGAGGAGAGAGGTGAGCAGAGGAGAGGAGAGGAGAGGAGGAGATACATTAGAGAAGTGTAAGAAACAGAACACAGGTCATGTTATGGGAAATGTTGCTTTCATTTCAATTTTGCTATTCTACCATCCTGGCACTACAAATGTTGGTGTTTCCAACAGTTTGTAATCGCAAAATTGATGAATGATTGGCTAAGGTAGTTGCTTTTATACAAAATGTTGGTCTTTATGAATATGACAAACTCATATTGAGGTTAGGCATCATGGGAGCCTCATATCATTTGGACCTTGAAGACAACACCGTCTCGCTGGGTCTCTGTGTACAGATCTTCCCCGGGTGCTGGACCCCCAGGACCCCCAGGTACAACACCAACAAGTCTGGGGACCCACCACTAAAGTTTAAGCATCCCCACAAGAGAAAGCACTCAAGGAGAAAGCACTATATATATATGTATGCCAAGTGTGCTCTGGTCTATCCTCTTTTAATGCACACATACTTGGAATTCCTAACGGCCTATTTCACCTTGCATAGCGTCTGTCTTGGCACTAAAATAGGCCTCACTGTGCCCTCCGTGGCTTAGCCAATGGCAGCTGAGTGGCTGCCATTGGCTATTCCTGCACATACACAGCGACTGAGAACTTAGACGGGTCAAACCCACAGCAGCTAGCGTACTGGAATTCCTTACTGAAACACGTAAACCCAGGGAACACAAACATACAAAAAGCATGATTATGATCGTCTTTACCATATTTGTATATTTTCTGTATATTTTCTGTATATGCATACCGTATCCACCAATTTTTTGTACATACGCCAATTTTTGTAAATATTTGTATTGCCTTGACTTTTTGTGTTTTAAAATACTTTTACTTACATTTACTCTATTCTCTTTCTTCCATTATCTTGAGCAGAGCATTTGTAACAGCAACATTTTCCCCCAGGATCAATAAAGAAAGGAATATGACTTATATGTGACTGAGGTTGGAGAGGAAGAGGAGGCTACTATTATCTTAAAAGGGAGCGAGATAGCAAGCATGTCTGTCCAAAGATTTAAATATTTGTTCACAACATTAGTCACTTCACAAAACATCACATTTTTCTATATAGTCACTATACTCTAGGCATGTTTTTCTAATCAACCAAGAAAATATTTTTTTTGCCATGCATTTTCTTTACACACACACACACACACACACACACACACACAGGTACACACACGGGCACACAAACAAACACACACACACACACTCTTATTATAGTGCAGGCATACGAACGCCGTCTCTGGACGAATCCTCTCATGTGATCACTTACAAACGGGCATAAAAGTCACAGAACTCTTTGTAGACTTTGACATCACTCTTCCGTCTCTGGGACTTGGAAACGGGCACCTCTGCTTCTCCACTGTCCCCAAAGCGGATGCCTCCCTGGTCCTCGTCCACCCCCCGACGAGGGGGGTCCGGACACTCCCCATCTTCGGGAATCAGGGGAGGCAGGGTACGGCCGTTCATCTTGAATATTGTAATCCACCGGAGCCAATAAAGAGCAGCGCTAACCCCACTGACAATCTAACAATGCAGCCAGTCAGTTAAATCCAGTTTCTGTCTGATCCTTTGGTCCTGCCCAACAACCAACATTAGCTTTGTCTGGGTAATAGGTGGGAGTTGTTGTCAAATACACCACAAAATGGGAGTAGTAGTAATAGTAGGAGGGTTTTCAGACACCCACCCTTTCCTCTAGCAGGCATGCATCCAGACTCTGCTGTATCCCCTCACTCTCTCTGTTTTAGTCTCTACCCACCCCTCTCTCACACTCAGACACACCTCTCTCACACTCAGACACACCTCTCTCACACTCAGACACACCTCTCTCACACTCAGACACACCTCTCTCCCTGATCTCCTCACTCCCCCCCCCACCTTGTGTCACACTCACCAGCTATTCTTAGGTAGGTTACTCAGACCTGACGCCAGAGGGTCCCCCATGCCAAACACACGCGCTCGCACACACACACACACACACACACACACACACACACACACAGAGTGTATCACATTACCTGGTAAAGGGGAGGTAGGGGGGGTATGCTGTGATGGGTATTGAATCATCTCATCCGTGTACTGGTCGAGAAAATCAAAAACATACATAAGGTGATACAGAAACATAACATTTAACGCTTCTTTTCGTCTTCTGTGTTGTTGTTGTTGTTGTTGTTGTTTTGTTTATACACAACAGGGCTCCCAGCATTGTGGTGCACATGTGTTATTCTCCTCTATAGCTAGCCAAATACAATATTAGGGGGCGGGGGGGAATGGAGAAAACCTTAAGGGAATAGATGCCCTCCTAATTAATTACAGGAACAAAAGGCAACTTCCCGTGCTCATGATGATGTCATTGAAATGTCGTTGAAATAAACATGACAACTGAAAGCAGCATGCTGCAGGCACTACAGGACAGGTAGTGTGTTGTGTGGTGCAGATTGTAATGATATTTTATATTAGTGAATTATTAGTGAGGCTTGAAGTTGAAGTTACTTACCATATACCATGTCAACCATGCCATTTTAACTGGCATATGACTGACTAATAACACAATATATATATATATGTATATAGTCTCCATGAGCATACAAGCTAATTCAAATAAACACAGCAAGCCACACTTTATAATTAAACATGGGCCACTGCAAACATGTGCCAATAAGTAAAGACTATGCTTGGATGCACATACAAACATAGACAACATTGAATTAAAACACACAGACACGCACGCACGCGCGCACACACACACACACACACACACACACACACACACACACACACACACACATACACACATACTTACTGGGTTGCCTGACTGGGGAGGCCCTGGACAGGTGCAGTGTTCACAGAATTCATCATCCAAGTGTTCCATCCATTCATCACTGTCAGCATAATCT
>OOFB01008548.1:0-11278 GCA_900323305.1 Trachyrincus murrayi | reverse complement strand
TCTGTGTGCATGTTTACAGATGCACATACCTGTAAATACACACACACACACACACACACACACACACACACACACCATTTATTCCAGCTGGTGTCAATGGGTGTGGTGGGGTGGCGAAGCTGTTGCTAAGAGACCTGGCTTCTAGACCACTCACTACTCCCATAACCTCGCGGTGGAGTCATCGGTCCACTGCTCCGGAGGGTGGGAGGAGTGAGGGGGGTGGTCTCTGGCCTGATACACCCACGTTCGGGACCGGAGGCACAGCGATTCGAGGGGGGAAAACACAAGCTGTAGCTGAAGGTTAGCAGTACACATTATTTAGCATTTAGCAGGCTAGCAGGGGGAAGCTAGCAGCGAAGAAGGAAGGAAATGTCTGGTTATAAAGTTTGTGTTTGTAGACACAAAATGAAATTACTTAGAGTCTTCTGACTTAGGGTATATTTCTTGATGAAATGGAAACATTTGTGTTATTTGTGGTGGTGGCTGAAGTAGGGTGTGAGGGCTACAGAGGGACGTCATGTATCCAGCATGTAGATTGTAAAAAAGAAGGTTGTTAATAGAAATAGTGCAGAAATGGCTGTTGATCAGCCCCTAAATGATGCATGTGTTCACTAATTCACAAATGTGTGTGTTCACACTAACACAAACAACAACAACAACAAAGATGAATCACTTTTGTCACATTTGTTTTGAACAGATGTGTCACAGGCAAGTGACTGTGCATACACACACGCACGCACACACACACACACACACACACACACACACACACACACACACACACACACACACACACGTACGCTGTCACTACCCACACCTTCACCACTTCCATCACCACCACCGTGGTTGTGTAAAAATATGCAACCTCAACTTAAACAGAGGATCTCTGTGAGAATTATTATTCTCACGAAATAGACCAAAACCATGTTGTTGTTTCATTAACAAAGGTCTAATAAGATGATCCACCACAAAAAAACTTAAAAGTTGATTGCAGTCACTGTAGAGATTTATGGTTTAACCAACCCGAAAATACTATTTCAAATTGGATGTTATTTCCATACATTGCTTGGGACTTGGGCGCTCTAATCTAAGTCATTTTGCAGGAATATGATTTAACCTACAGGTAACTTCACTAAACAGAGTTCTTAATCCACCAGTGTACCTCCAAACCTTCTCCATATCTCTTCTCTCACATTGGAGATCTCAATGATGTACATTGATAGCTGTCGCAAAGCTTCAAACTGCTTAGCTCCTGTGGTTGTAGTTATGCTCATTTTCATCGCTTATGCAGATGTGACCTTTTTATGACAGGAGTGACTGGCCTGTGGTAGTATGGATGGATCGTTTCCATGGTTTCACAGCTCACTTCCGCTGGCTGTCTGCTCGTTTTAGCTATAGCGTTGCCAGGATTCGCCAGGATCTGTTGTCAACCATGCGATTCCGCACCCTGCTTTTTACCCAATCCAGCAGGTCAGACAGCCTTCTCGACGTTGAGGGCTTTTCATTTGGAAATGTAGATTGTCGCTTGCATAATGCATGATGAAATCTCAATTTAATCCAGATGAAGGTAGGTACACTGCGTTGAGAGTCGTTTTTAGATGCCACCACTTGAGAAACACATTTTTACAGCTCTTGGTGTGTGTGATCTGCAGGTAAAAGGAAAGAGGAAATTACATATTGTATATGCCTACTTGTTTGTTTGATGGATATAACTACATCTGTGCTTGCAAAATTCTCATTTGTACATTAATCACAGTACATTTCTGCCTACATTTATTTTAAGGATTTTTTTTCCTTTATGGAAGATGGACAGGAAAGAGGGTTGAGAGGGAGGAATGACAAATGACCACAGGCGGGAATCAAACCAGGGTTGCTCCAAGGCATTTTTCCCAATACGGGTGACAGACTTACAGGGTGAGCCACCCCACCACCTGCCCCACACCAAAATATTTTAAATACATCAATGAAAGTCTCACACAGTAAAGAGGACTGCTGATCCAAAATGGCTGAAAATGAAATGAGTTCACAAGAGGAGCAACAAGACAGGAACGGTGGAAGGAGAGACTGAGGATTGGGGTCGGGGTGAGTTAATAAGCCTTCGGATGGAAGCTAATAATGAGGTTATCTGAGGGGCTGCGAGGTGGTGTGTAACCCAGTGACCAAAAAGTATTTTTATTGTGTAATATGGCCAGACTCAGGGACAGGTGCAGACACACACAAGCACACACACACACACACGCACACACACACATTACTCCTCCGTGGAGACTGAGTCACACAGTACATTAGAAGTTGCTAAGCCTCAATGTCCTCTTGGGGTTTTTCTTTTTAATGGATAATACTACAGCATGGGCTCTATCTATTTTATGAGCGTTGTCCTCAGTGTCGAGGTGGCCTGGTAATTCAGTTAACGGCAGGATCTATGTGATGAAAATACATAAAAAAAGGGGTGTGGGGGTGCATGCGCATGTGGGGATGTGCACGGATATCCCTTGCCTGGGCCAGAATGGTGAGTTGTCTCTGATTGCCATGCCCAAACGCAGCTGTTTTAATAACGCAGGCACCCCCCCCCCCCCTTCCTCCAGGGAGGCTGATTGCATGGACGTAAGCCTATTGCTTGGGGTGCTTATCCACCCACATGCTGTTCTCATTATGTTTCTATAATTCACACATACCTGATGTGTACAAACACACATGCACACAAACACACACACACACACACACAAACAAACAAACGCATGTACACGCACACACACACACACACACACACACACACACACACGCATGCATGCACAAACACAGCACAGAAACGTACACACAATGCACAAAAACGTACACACACAGACACATGCACACACGTGTGTGCACACACACACACACACACACACTCACATACAGACACACACATACATTTTCATACATGCATATGCATCCACAGAAGTGGATGCATAAAAAATACTTAAAGACTATATAAAATTATACAGGATAAAACATCCGCAGGTTTGAGCAGCTGAAGTGGAGGTAAAGTTGCCCGAGAAATAAGACCATATGCTGCCTAGCGTAGAGGTGTGGGCTGGCTCTCCACCGTCACAGTCTGACGCACAAAATCACTGATGCACAAATCAGAAACAGGAGCACCTCCACATCCCAGCCCAGGGTTAGTCACCCCCAGCCCACACCACACCACACCACGCCGCTGAAGAGCAAGCAGGAGTCTAGAGGCAAACACGACTGTGACGACATGGTCATATTTCAAGATGCAATGCCAGTAACTGTGGTTGTGGTGGATGTAGTGGTTGGGGTTATAGTGGTTGCTAGTGACAGTGATTGATGGTGATATTGATGGTGGTTGTGGTTGAGGAGGTGATGGGGGGTGATGGTGGTAGTGACAGTGGTTGTGGTGGAGGTAGTAGTGGTGGTTATAGTGGTTTTGGTGGTGTTGGTAGTGACAGTGATTAGTGGTGATATTGATGGTGATGTCAGCGGTTGTGATCGTGACAGCGGTGGTGGTGGTTGTGGTTGAGGAGGTGATGGGGTGACGGCTGTAGTGACAGTGGTTGTGGTGGTGTCGGTTAAGGAGATGGTGTGCATAGTGGTGGCGAGGTTGGTGGTGGTGGTGGTGGTGGTGACATTGGAGCGTGGTGGACAGTGCTGGTTTCGGTATGTGTGTCTTTGGCATCGGTGTCGTGTAAGGCGTGTGTCACGGTCACGGTGGGAGACAAGAGGCTGTTGGATGAGCAGAGCGAGTTAGCCTCCATATTCAGTATCAGTATTCAGCAGTGAGCCAGCAGCCATGTCAACAGAGAGCACCCTCATCGCCTCAGAGCTGGAAGCAGGGGAGTGCTACACTGCTGTCTGGAGGGACTGGGAGAGACGGGCATATCACACACACACACACACACACACACACACACATATGCACACACACACGCACACACACATATGCACATACACATATGCACATACACATGCACACACATGCACACACAGACTCATTCATGCCAAAATAAAAAGCCAAATATAAAAAGCTTATATTGACATCTATTTCTATTTGTATATATATTTCTATTTACAAAACCAAACATTCCAAGCAACCAAGCAACCATGCCAAGTAAGAGAATAAAAAGCATATATCTACATATATTTCTACATCTATTTACACCCAACATATACACAATGTATACAGTACGAGTAGTTTTCCATTTTATTTGAAGGTTTTCCCCAAGAGCTTTCAGTGTCAGAGTCTGAGCGCAAGATCTGCCTCTCTCTTTATATTCTTCTATACACATCTCTTCCCCAAGCCTTTCTGTTTGTATTGCTGTATACCTCCTGCCACACCTGGATGCAAACTCAAGCGACAATGAGCTAAACTGAGGTCTTCAAAAGCATTGGCTCAGTGATCACTGAAAGTTATCCTGCCCCCTGCCCAGAACTCACCATACAGAACCCTTTCAGTCATACAGGACCTATCGAGCCATAGAGAACCTATTCAACCATAGAGAACTTATCCAGCCATAGAGAACCTATCCAGCATTGGAGAAACACAGAAGGATATTCATTATTCTAGCTGAAGGAGGAAAGAAAGAAAGAAAAGGACATTTCTAACAGGACCACCCCAATCATATAAATAGAATATTCTAGCTGACATTTTGGGGGGAAAAAGAAAGCAAGAAAGACATAGAGAAAGAAAGAAATAGACCTTTTCAACTATACAGGACCACTCCAGTGATTGAGCAATGTCTACTATTCTAGCTGACATCTTGGGGGAAGAAAAAAAAGTAAGAGAGAGAGAAAGAAAGAAAGAAAGAAACCTCTCCAACCAGTTTACACCAGCAGGCCAGTCTTCATCCCCCAACACATCAGAGACCACTGATTCATTACAAGACATTTTGTTGCTTCAATGTATTGTTTTACGACACTTGTTTGTGTCTTACAGTGACAAGTAATACGCATGCCAACTGCATGAAAATAAATAACCAGCACACATTAAAATATGGTGTCAGGAGGATGGGCCTCGACTGGACGAAAACCATAATGACATTTTTATGACTTGGAAAAGTGTTTGTGAACATTCAAATTGCATCAAATATAACTTGGAGCGAATGAGTTCCAGGAGTCTATACAGACAAAGCAGTGGGGTTTCCGACTCTGTGTCGATGTCTCTCTCTCTCTGTCTCTCTCTCTCTCTTCCCCTCTCTCTTTTGATGTAACCATGGTGACTGTCGGCTCGTTCGGAAAGGTGAGGCATATGTCTGTAATGAGGGAAATTGAAATTTGGGAAAACTTGGGTAGTACTTGTGTGTTTTACTCCCACGTATGAGTGAGTCACATATGATCAAGGGGGGAGAGAATTTACCCGAGAGAAACACTAGATGTGCTATTAGTGTCATTCAGAGTAAAAAAAACATTAGCCTGGTCGCTCACAGTACACGAAACATTTGATGAACAGTGGGGTATGAATACATTCTAGTTGTACTTGTTATTACTGCTTGAGTACTGACAATATTGTTGTCCATCCTCCCTTCCTTCCTTCCTTCCTTCCGACTATCCTTTCTTGCTGCCAATACATTAAGATCATCACCAACACCACAGGAACAAGGTAGATGAATAAAAAATATTAAAAATGTAAAAGATGTGTTGTTGTATTGCTACCATCTTGGGGAAAAACAGAATGCGAGAGAGAAATAAAGTGAAAGAAAAAGAAAACAAATGAAAGAAAGAACAAAAGAAACAGAGTGTGTATTAAGTGTGTGCGCAGTGTGTGTATTAAGTGTGTGCGCAGCGTGTGTATTCAGTATATGCAGCGCGCGTGTGTAATATGAGTGTGGAGAGAGAAATCAAGGAGTGGCAAAACGAGGCGCACCATTTTATGTTTGTTGAGGCCGCCAAGCAGCCTGGTCTGTTCTGCACTCCTTCATTGTCTTCCTGTCCCTGCCCCTGTCTTACATCATAACACGACCACCATGGGCTGCGGCCAAATCCATCTCCCCACAAGTGTTGTACTGAATAGCCTCCCCACGCCCATCGCTCATAACAGTTGTTTACACAGACTGTGTGTTTCATCACTATTTGGACGTGTGTATTTCTGTGTGTGTGTAGGCTATGCCTATGAAAGTGTGTGTTGACGTGTGACAAACACATTTAAAACCTTTCATGTGTGTCTGTAGCCATGTGTGTATTTCTGTGTGTGTGTGTGTGTGTGTTGATGTGTTGATGTTCATTGATGTGTGTCTGCAGTGAACTGCAATGTGCGTGTTTCTGTGGACAGTTTGTGTTCGTGTTTGACAAACCCATTCCAAACCATTCCTTTCATCCCATCTCCTATATTGATCATGCTCGTCCAAATGCAGTTTTGTCTCGGCAACTACTGTTGTTGCCCACGGCAACCAGACTTGCCGGTTGTGCATATGTTAACACGGAGACAGAGCAAAGGGCTCAACAGCTTCTGTGTGGTTTGTCCGAATCCTACGCGCACACGCCAGGCAACAATGTCACAAACAGTTTTCAATTCATACTTCTGCGCAACCTACGCAGCGTGTCATTACACCAAATGTACACTAGAGGGTGATTTATCAACCAACTATGCATGACAACCCAATCTGTGGATAATAGATCCCAAAAGTCACCCCCTTTTTTCAAACGCTAACTGGTAAACACACATCCTGTGTTTTGTATACTATTGTAACTATATATATAGAGGGAGAGAGAGAGAGAGATAGAGCGAGAGCGGTTGTGTTCTATGTTGGGTGCCAATGTCCCAGTGACTCCCTGGAGTGTTTGCGACTGAGTTCAGCGGACTGGAGCGGCTCGTCTAACAGCTACAGGTTCTTCTTCTCACCCCCCACACCCCCCGTTCCTCTCCTCCCACCGTTGTAAGCGTTACACCCCCCACAGACCCCCTGCTGCTCCAGCCTGTCATCCTAGCCAGTCAGCTAACTCCCATGATAGCATGCTATAGGGTTCTATCTGTGGAGGGAGCTTTGAGGATTGTTAAGTGTGGTATTCTGTGTGTTCTGTGTGCTCTGTGTGTTTTGCAGGTCATGGAGAAAAGCCTGTGCATGGTCGAGAGACAATATTCAAATTAGCAACCCAATGCCACCCAGATGATTGGTCCATTATCTTCCCATCAGCCAATCACCATCCACCTGCAGCTATAAATACTTCCTGGTTCCCTCGTGTTCATAGCGCATGCAATAACGAGAGTCAGAATTCGGAGAGCCTGTTTTGTAGTCCAGTCCTTTTATGTTTCCCCTTTATAGGGAAAGGTACATTTGGGGTACACTGTACATTTTCCATCACGTAGGTTTCTCAGTGTTAAAAACATTAGGTCAGAGGTGTGTGCCACCCCATGTATTTTCATTATGGTAAGAGTAGTGAGGGTTATGTTTAATATTTGTTTTTAACAAGTCCTTACCATAAGCAGCTGTGTTTTGTTAGATTAATTTGTTAGATTAATTAATTGATTTCGTATCACCTTTGGTCCTTTCCCTTCCATCTCTCCCCATCCTAGTGTTGTAATTTTGAGTCACTGAGCACATTAAACATAACATATGTTCCTGGGTTTGTCATCAACTGGGTTTCATGTTTATGTCCTCCGTAGACACCAACAAGGGGTCGTAACTGGGATATTGACATATATGTGTTTTCAAGCCGCGTGGAGTGCTGTCTGTGTTAGTATATAGTGTTATTGCTTGGACGATTAATTTCGTAGTGAGAATACAATAATATGGAATAAACACACACCTACATACCAGGGTCAGAAGTTAACGGAGGCTCGGGGAATTTTAGAGATTTTTTTTCATTGGAGTCATTGAATATTGGTCTGTCATGCAACATAGAAAAAATATTTGATACAATTGCCCAGGAAATTATCCAAAATGCCCCCAAAATGTATAACATGGGGGCAAAAAAAGCCCTTGCTACACACACACACACACACACACACACACACACACACACACACACACACACACAGAGAGAAACAATTGAAACAGTTTAACCATGTACATGACCAGAAATACTTTCAGAACAATCCCAAGATTTTAATTGTAACTCTTTTAAAACCTATAAAAGTATATCTGTAGAATAGAAAAGCACCACATCACTGTCTTGTTGTGTTGTTTATTTTTGTTTTCCATTCCCATAGACTTCTAAAAAATAATACAAATCCAAAAGTCAAAGTTATTAACCAGAAAAACAATAATTTCACTGTGGTTTCAGACCAAAAAAACTATATTTTCACTGGTTTCATCATAATGATGAAATAAAATTCTGTTGCAATGTACTGTACTGTTGTTGTTTTTTGTCGGACACAAATTGTCTTACCAGGTTTTTTTTTAAGTCCTGCCAAACCTTTCAGCTGCAGAGCAGAAACATACAAGACTTAATAACTGCTTACTGTGTGCAAGCTTTCCATTTGAGCTCTCTCTCTCTGTGCTGTGTGTGCGTGTGTGTGTGTGTGTGTGTGTGTGTGTGTGTGTGTGTGTGTGTGTGTGTGTGTGTGTGTGTGTGTGCGCGCGCGCGTGTGTGTGTGTGTGTGTGCGCGTGCGTGCGTGTGTGTGTATGCGCGAGCGCCCTGGACCTCTGCAATTTGCAGTGGCTCAGCTGGTTAGATGCATGGAATTGTGTGATCATTGAGGACTAAATTATAGAGGGTTACGGGAAAATCTGAGCTGCATTATAACGTTGAGTGTTGGCGGGAAAGACGCATACCTCGCCGTAGTCTCGGAGATCAACTGCGTGTGCGTGTTGATATAGGTTATAAGTATAAGGTACGTAGGCCTATACAGTAGGTGACGTCATACAATAACTATGGCACTGGGAAGAAGGAGGTGGCGGGAAAGAGCTCACCATTTGATAAATGGTCAACGAAGGGAAAGGCAATCATTCTCCATTGTGTTGCTGCTGAAAGGGAAAAAATACGTTAAAGCACGCGCGCCTAACAGTTTTATTATGTTACATCATATATATATAAAAAAGATGATGTCATTCGCATTAGTAAAACATAGTAAAAAAAATGTCATCACTGATATTGTTCAATCAGTTCGGTACACTCATAAATGAAATAGTTATTAGTTAACTTAAAAAATAATAATTGGACAGAACTATAACACTTTTACTACAAACCTATATAGCATCCTGCGAAATACTATAAAGCCATGGTCATTTTGTAACTATTTCAACTACTTATATATAAAATTGCTACTAAATGGTATTTAATTGTACAACATAGTGTATTATTCAGGTCTACAATCTATGTACAGTAATATACATATATGTGAATGGATAACAATACAAAATTTTAAAGTGGAATATGTTATGAGATCTGGCATCAGAATTCAAGCAGCGAGAGCGTGATGCGTGAAACTTGGCAACTCTGAGTCAAGGAGTCTAAAACTAAAACCATGGGGACAATCTTGACCAGAAACCAATGGCTTTAAACACTGTTCGTCCTATCAAGTAAAGTCTGCGCAAATCAGCTTGTTTAGTGCGGGACGGTGTAAAAACATGGTATGGATTTTACTTTCTGAACCTGGAATTGTCCAAAAGAAAGTTAGCTTGAAGCATTTAAAGGAAACAAACAATTGGGTATACCTTTGTAATATACTGCATTTGACTGATTGCTACAGAACATGTGCTGACATTAGAAGTTGTTTAGTTATTTAGGAAAGTAGGCCAACAGTATCCTGTAAAACTCTCTGTCTTGGTTTAAACCTGGTTTAAAGATAATTTAGATTAGGCTGATATGCAAATGATCAACCAAAAATGACGGCACTAATTTTTTTTAGCGGTGTCACTTTAATACCCCTCCACCCCCCCACCTAAAGTGACAAAACTCAACCACTCTTTTTCATTTGTTTTGATCCAACGGTATCCTGTAAAACTCTCTGTCTTGGTTTAAACTGGTTTTAAAGATAATTTAAATCAGGTTGGCCTACAACAAATATACACCTAAAGCGACAAAACTCAACCACTCCTTTTTCCCTTGTTTTGATCCTTTTCCCAGTTTCAAAGCCTTTTCTCCCCGTGGGTTGTCTGAAGCGTCCGGCGGGCTAGCGGTCTAGTCCAGGGTGTCTGGCTCGGCGTCCATGCACGTCTCCCAGGGGTTCCGTGGCATGTGCGGCATGGAGATGAGGAGCAGTGCCGCGCCGCTGAGGATGAGCAGGGTGAAGGAGGCGCAGGCGCAGGCGAACGACCAGGAGTAGTAGTACTCGAACCAGATGGTCTCATCGCTGTCGATCATGCGTTTCACAGACTGCCGCATCACTTCCACTGAGATGATGATGCAGAGGCCTGGGGAAACACGGAGAGAAGCAGTCTGAAGGGCAGGCTGGTGGCAGGACAGTCTCACAAATCAGACGGTAACACTGTACAATAAGGGTACATTAATTAACCATTCATTAACATTAGTTAATGCAGTAATAATCATTATTATATAGGATTAGCGTAGGGGTTAGTGTGAGGCTTAGGGTGGGTTAGGGTTAACCCTAACCCTATTAAATAATGTATAAATGAATACCTTTACCGTAGTTAACATGAACACCATTAGTAAACATGAACACCATTAGTAAATGATTACTAGACCATTAGTTAACTGAACTAAGTGAATGCTTATTACTGCATTAACTAATGTTAATTGATAGTTAATTAAGTAAAGTGTTACCAATCAGGATTTAGATTCTGATGGCAGACGACCTCAAATCTGGGTGAACGGGGGCGTTTCACTTTCTTTTGCTTCATATTTGTATCGACCGATCATGTTGCTGGAAGCGGGGATCCTCTGTAAGCTCATAATTGGCCAAAACAAACTCGGCCAGCAGTAGTGAACTGCAAAAAAGTGTCTGTAAAGGTCGCAAATCAACACCGTGTAGACCACTGTAGAAATACAGTAATCAGACTGTGATGTGTTACCCATACAAGGGATTTGTTGCATGCAAGGAAGACATGAATAAATCATGAATCACATAATTGTTACCTCTTACATTCATTCCTCTACAAACCACACCAGTTAAACCTAAACCTATTCCGCTATTGGCTTACCTGCGAAGGCAAAGAACATTCCGGCAGGTCTCAGCAGGTAGTCTCTGCCCTTGCCGAACGAGAAGATGACACACAGGGTTCCCAGGATCATGAACACCAGGCTGAAGATGGCGATGGCGGCCGCGGAGATGTTGTACTCTGGGGGGGGGGGGGGGAGGGGAGGAGAAGGTAGGGGAGGAGCAGAAAGTATAGGGAGAGAGTAAAGATGAGTGATGTAATTCATATTCATATTAGTACT
>OOFB01008540.1:4244-14656 GCA_900323305.1 Trachyrincus murrayi | reverse complement strand
GTCTAAGCTCTAGCTCACGTGGGGTGATATGTAAAAATGTTGTGTGTGTGCGTGTGTGTGTGTCCGTGCGCGCGTGTGTGTGTGTGTGCATGTGTGTGTGTGTGTGCGTGCGTGTGTGTGTGTGTGTGTGTGTGTGTGTGTGTGTGTGTGTGTGTGTGTGTGTGTGTGTGTGTGTGTGTGTGTGTGTGTGTGTGTGTGTGTGTGTGTGTGTGTGTGTATATCTATCTGTGTGTGTGTGTGTGTGTGTGTGTGTGTGTGTGTGTGTGTGTGTGTGTGTGTGTGCGTGTGTGTGCGTGCGTGTGCGTTTGTATGCATCACTTCTTCTTTAGACCTAGTTATGGTAAAGCAGTTTTCTCAGGATGCTGTTTAAGGAGCACGGAATGTAAATGTGTCCATCCTCTCTCTTTAAAAACCAGCCAACCGTCTAATCATGCTTTAAATTAATAAATATTAATAACTTACAGCAGAGATCAGGGACTGTTACATAAAAAAACATGTCTCACCCCTCGTCATATTACTTCAGGCATAAAGTACTGCTCATGAAGTAAAAGTCTACATGCGTTTAGTCTCACAAATCAGACTTTAGATTAATATCTAAATTTTGATGGCAAGTTAATAAAATTAGTAATTAGTTACAGTTACTAGTTACTTCTTTCAAAAGTAATTGAGTTACTTTACCAATTGCTGCATATAAAAGTAGTTACTAGGGAAAGTAACTTTTGCGTTACTTTTAAATGTCTGCTTCAATTCTCTTATGAATGCACGTTTTGTGCCGGATCCTGCCGGAACATGATCCGGGAGCTCTAGGTTTTTAAACTGCCTGTGTTCCAAAATTAATACATATTTTAATTTACAGACCAGTTTTCAAGCAATTTCATGTTCTTTATTAGAGATGTTGGTACTATCTATGGTTGGTACAAGCGAGTGCACTGAGCGAAAAGGTCGCCGGGTAATTAGGCCTCCGATGTCACGTACGCAGTACCAGTAGGATTTTTAAAACTTTAGCAAATAATCTGTTTACCTCCCTGGACTACTAGTACTTTGGATTATAGAAAGCAACAAACGCAGTCGTATTGGTGAGTGGTGAACGTTTTTTTTTTTAAATATCTTCCACTCGCCGTTCGATTGGTTAAATAATAGGCAGGAGGCAGATCGCTACGTTCAAACGGAGTCTACATGCGCTCTGTTTATAGAGTAAGCCAAAGTCGTTTCGATCAACAAGGTGGCGATAATAGCAGCACAGGTAGGCTACTGTAAGCCCCACAGCTAAGCATGTGGGCGTTTGTGATGTGAAATGGTGAAATGAGTATGGCTAATAATGAAACCTTGTAAGTCCCATCGTTGTGGGCATGATATGTGCATGTACTATTTTGGCATATTACTGTAAGCCTTCCAGCTAGTGGGCGTTTGTGCTGTGCGGTGAAATGAGTATGGTCAATTACAAGTCCCATCGTTTGGCATATATTGTTTACTAGGCTCCATTGTCATGTCAGAACAATACTTTCTATCGGTGCGCTGCACATAGTTGTTTATTATGTCATTCTTGTTCACTTTCAGCACATCTGTGTTGTCGTTGGGCAAGGCACTGTGGTTCTGATCCGTGTATACGTTCCGTGACTTTCTTTCTCCCCCCCCCGACCCGCCGGATCAGCAGCCTCTCTGTGTTCCGGTGCCTCCTTATTTACAAATTAAGCACTGGGCGCAAGACAAAAGTAACGAGTAACAAGCCCATTTAAATGTCAGTAATTGTAATTGCGTAATTTACATTACTAGTTGCTGCCAAAATATAATTTGCCAATATCATTTGCCAAAATTACTTCATTTTACGAGAGCATTTAGCCTGAGCGTGCCTGCTATGAACATAAACAATAGCAGTATCACTTTGGTCTTCATGATAAAGCACTTCTATGGCAATTCACAGTTTTTTTTGTCCAGAAAATTTTGCTTCCACGTCCAGTGTGAACCCGGTGTCACACTGCATACACACCTTTGTGTGTCTATGTCAATTAACCTATAGACCGACATGTGTAACCGGTCAAATATATTCTTGGTGGTTTGACATACCTACTGAATACTTAAGACTTAGGTGCATCACTGAATAGGCCAACTTATGTTGGGGAGTACTGCAAGAATTGACATTTTCTATGACAAGAGGTGGCGCTGCAGTGTCTTCAAAAGGCTGGATATTACAATATCGGCATTAGCGCCTGCAGTGTGATTAGGGTTACATTGCTCGAGATATCTGTCAAGGATTTTACGAGATTTATAGACACCCATCTATCCCTCTATCTCCTCGCCTGGACGTCTTCTCCACTCCCTTACATCATGTGTGCTATTTTGGTGGCAGATAAGGCAAGGAATATTCACTAAGCGGCTTACAATTTAGGGGGAAGTAGATTAATTAAACCACTGATGAGAATTGTATGACGGTTTTATTTTTATTTTTTTAATGAGGGACACGGTCACACAGGCTAAATCTGATTGCTATATGTTACAGTGGAGTTGCACACATACGGAAATAGTTGCGGCATCCCTTGAGAATCATCCGTGAGTTAACCCAAGAGAGTTAAGATGTAAAGAAAACTACAGAGACTTTCACGAGTGACGGTGTAACACACCTGTCTCCTCGTCTGTGTTTAATCATGTACCCGCGCCTCTGGTCCTTTCCCCATTTTTATTTCATCATGTGTTCTGCTGTCTCTTTTTGCCATCTCATTTCTTATGAATTTCCCCGTTGTATTATGTGCACACAGCGGCGATGCCAAAGTGTTTACTGACTCACACAATACATGGGGAATATTGGCTATAAATAGAGCGTCTGCCTCCCAGCGAACCTCGGGCATAATAACCTGTAATATTCACCACACCTTAAGTAGAAAGGTTATTACTGTTGGATCGCTCGCGTCTCTTCTTCTTCTTGGTAAGGAGTAATCCACCCTGAAATAGGCTACAAAACCCATGTATAGCCTATTCCAGGAGAGAGTTGACAATCTTCTGGTACAAAGCTACCATCACTGTTTTCTGGCATTCGTTTGGTTTTGCTTTTTTTTTTGGTACTGGGCAGAGGAGGGAAAAAATTCTTATGCAAGAAAATAACCCTCTCAAAATTGAATCCGCAGGCTCCGAGAGAGCATGCCGACATTGAACGCTGGGCTCTCAGAAACACACAGTGTGCCTAAAATGTCGTAGTCCCACGTTGTTTCTGTTTTGTTTTTTGTTTTCAGGAACAGCTCTTTAATTCACTATCTCGCTCCAAAGTGATCAATTTCAGGCTGATTTGCATATCAAGCTCACAATAACAGAAAGTGCCTCTTCATTTTTTACAAGCACTAATACAACCAAACTACTATTGGCACGAGAAAGGGAACATACAGTTTTTAAAAAGGAATTGCTGTGGTTAATAAACTATTTAATTATCAATTTGCAATAACCTTATCCAAGGTTATTGTAAATTGGGCTGATATTGGGCTTTGTTCCTAATCCTCTTATAGCTGATCTTTTTTATTACAATATGAATTATATTATATATACATAAAACTATTTTCTGAAAAAGATTTTCTTGCCTCGAACAAACTCACCCGTCTCTCTCAGCCTCTTTTTTCTCAAGGTCTTGAATGACATCCAGCAGGACCTTGATGGTATTCTGGCTGGTCTCCAACACTCCCTCCAGACTCTGGAGCTGGGTTTGCAAGGTCCGGATGTCATGCAGGGGTCCGTTAGGCCCCAGAAGCTTCTCCGTCACCTTAGACGGGTCCAGTTTGCACCTGGCTCCAGACACCAGCCCTCCCAAAATCTCCTGGACCTGCCGTAATGTCTCGGCCTGGGTAGCAGTCAGAGGTCCTGCTGTGGGTTGCCCCCCAGAGCCGGAGCCAGAGTCCTGCTGGCTTGGAGGGAGGGCTTGCTGGCTACTGGAGGCGATGGACCTTGTGTTGGCTCCTGAGCAGAGCATCTTGTGTAACGCCCCCAGCTGAGCTTGGGCTGAGCTGAGACAGCTGGGCCTAGAACAGGCCTTGGCAGGCAAAGTGTGGGACTGCTTCTCTACCTTAATTACAGAAACTGGAGGGGTGGGAGCTCTGTGCCTCAGAGAGCTGGCTCTCCTACAGAGGCGGGGTGACTTTGTTTCTGTCAAATCTTGCCTTTTCTCTGTCTCTTTTTCTTTTTCATTGCAACCTGCCTCAGGTGTGGTGGGTCTGCTTCTGGGGCCAGGAGTGACGCTGTCCTCTTTGCGTGGGGTGTACGGTGGAGGAGGGGGTGGGGGTGGCGGTGGGAGTCGAACAGCCCTCTTATCCTGAGATGGGGGCGTGTATGGTGGTGCGGCCCGAAAAGTGGAAGAATATAAGGGAGCAGTCTTGCTTGGAGTTGCACAGGATTGCACGCTATGGAGAGTGGATGCATACGTCTGAACAAGTGAAGGTGGAGATGTGCATGATTTATGCTTTGGAACTGGGGAAGAATAGGGGGGTATTCCTGGGTTGGCAGCGGAGATAGTTTGTCCACTTTGACATGGGATTTTACAGTGAGATACTGTCTGTATCACAGTGGCATAAGGTGTTAATGTGGAGCTTGAGTGGTGGCCAGTGAGCCCGGTCGGATGTGTGGTGGTATAGTATGATATGGAGGTGCATGACAAAGCAGTTTGGGTGACAAATGTACAAGGTGATGCATGTGTTGGTGGTGTATTGTTTGATGATTGATTAGTTAGAGGCGTAGCTGGAACGTTTGCATTTGGGCCAGCGGGGAAAGCAACGGTTGGGCCATTCGGAATGATATGGGGCGGAACGGTGGAGCAAGAGACGGATGCGGAAGGCCTCATGTTCGATTCAGAAGTGGTGGCATTCTCCTCAAGACATGTTTTAGTGATAGGACCAAAGCTGATAGCTGCTGCCTTGGCAGGTTCTGGCGAAGACACCACAGTATAGTAAGGGACAGATTGGGGGTCTAGAGTAAGGGCCGACGTGGGGCATGATGTGCCAGGGGAAGGAGCTAAGGGAGTTGGACTTGAGGTGGCGCAAGCCGGCTTGGCCGATGGAGGGCAAGGCGAGATGGCGCAAGATTGGGGTGTCAGTGTTGGTGCGATTGTAGACAGGGTAGGAAGATAAGGCACAGTATTGATTATGGTGCTGTGTGGCTCCTGACACTGCACTGGGGATAGAGAAGTACTGGGCATAGACAAGTTATCTGGTTGAATGACAGTTGAGCTTGGATTAATTGTTACATCTAGCAAAGTGCAGAGGTTGTTAATTGGTGCCTGGGTGCTGCAAGGTTGACAAATGAAAGGATAAGAGGAGGGTGTCTCAGTTTGTTCTGGGGTGTTGCCTTGTTTATCACTTGAAGGATAAGCTGGATTGAGGTTTTCTACTTGACTTTGGGCTGTGGAGGGTGTTTGATCTAAGGGTAGAGATGGGCATGAACTCTTTGTTGGACTTTGGGTGGTGCAGGGTTTTTCATCAAGAAATGATGATGGGCATACAGTCTTTGTTGGACTTTGGGTGGTGCTGTGTTTTGGCTTGAGAGATGGAGATGGACAAGGGCTCTCAGTTTGGACGTGAGCGTTACAGTGTTTTGGATCTCGAAGTGGACATGGGCCTGATTTTTTTGTTGGAATTTGGGTGGTGCAAGGTTTTTCATCAAGGAATGACGATGGGAATACACTCTTTGTTGGGCTTTGAATGGTGATATGTTTTTGTTCTGGAGGTGGAGATGGACAAAGGACCTCAGTTTGGACTTGGGTGTTACAATGTTTAGGATCTTGTGGTGGACATGGGCATGAACGTTTTGTTGGACTTTGTGTGGTGCAGTGTTTTTGTTCTGGAGGTAGAGATGGACATGAACCTTCTGTTGGACTTTTGGTTGAGCTG
The DNA here is from genome assembly GCA_900323305.1 of Trachyrincus murrayi. Lineage (NCBI taxonomy): Eukaryota > Metazoa > Chordata > Actinopteri > Gadiformes > Macrouridae > Trachyrincus > Trachyrincus murrayi. Next base: position 8,798 of record OOFB01008540.1, on the reverse strand, counting down.
TGTTTTTCAACAGGAAATGAAGATGAGCATAAACTCTGTCTCTTTGTTGGACTTTGGGCGGTGCAGTGTTTTTGTTGTAGAGGTGAAGAATGACAAGGGCTCTGAGTCTGGAATTCAGTGGTGCAGACTTGAGTTTTTGTGGGTGACCGTAAAGGAGTGGGACTGTCGGTCTGTGTTGGGGTGGTGCAGAAGGACACCTCTTTCCCTGGGTCACTTATTGCCCTATTTAGCCGCTTCCTCCTCCGAACCAGAGATGGGGTGGTGCTCCCCGGGCGCTTGGAGCCCTCTCGGCAGGACACCGATGAGCAATAACAGGGATCCGTGTGGTGGAGGATTGGCGGAGGGCAACCGTGTCTTGTGTTTTTCACCAAAGTAACAGATGTTTCACCATCTGACCTTGAGCCTTTGGCCTTCCGCTCGACCACTGCTGGCTGCTCAGAAGGCTCTGGAGAAATAATGTCCTTTCTGGATCTTGCGGAAGATCCACGGTTGTTAGTCAGGTACTCATCCTGTGAGTCCTGCTCATCATCCCCATCCACACCAACCGAATCCCTCAGGCTGTAACTGCGTGTGTGGTTGGAAGAGTGAGACTGGGGCTTCTTTAGGCATGGGGAAGTCTGTATGGCTGTGCTGGTGCTCGTACTGGACTTACGCGTCATTGGCAAAGTTAAAGAATTGGCCTGAGGTGGGACCCAGCAGCGGCGCGTGGGTCCCGGGGTTAATGGATGAGGTGGGGCCCTGGCTAAGAAGGCAGCAACTACTTCTATGGTACCTGCCATATCGCCTCGCACTGCCCCCACAACAGAAGTCCTCCCGGGTAGAGCCGCGGTACCGGGCCCATCCCGGTCCGTCCATCCCCGATGGACCCTGCTACTGCTGCTCTGCTTGCGGAGGGGATGGGGGCTGCTGCAATCCGTACCCGCCATCTGTAGGCTCTTGGACTCAGCCGTACCGCCATTGCCACTGCTGCTGCTGCTGCCGTCCTCCAAGTCCTTAAAGCGGACTTGGTGGGTGCGATTGCGGCGCCGCTTAAGTCGGCTCTCGATGTCCGGGGAGTCTCGGTTGAGCAGCACAGAGCGCACAGTCATAGTGCCGGGCAACTTGTCCGCCAAGGTGCTCTTGCTTATTGTGTGGCCTGTGATCAGTTGGTTAGGCTCTTTGCTCACCATGTCTTCTGTCTATCTCTGTCCCCCGACATCCACAGGCTCGGCAAGCACTTTGATATGATAAAAGTCTCTCTGTATTACTGTGTGTAAATGAGATACGCTCCCTGCTTTATTGGATATGTATTATGACCACAAGAGACATTTAGATGTAATTTGGTGAGTTCCAGTTCCATCACACAATAGATTGGGAATGCAGCGTCCTCCGCTATTTGTTTGATTGCGGTGGTGTAGTCTGTATATCCCATCTGTATAGATTGGGGGCCTTGTTATACACAGTTTGGAATATCAGAGATGGAGTAATCACAGCTTTAGAGTATAGTGTATTTATAAGTATTGCAACTAAAGCATATCAGGTATGGAACTCGGTGAAGGATGCTAAACCGATAAAAAGTTAAAAAAACATTTGTCTCCATTCGAATACATAGAAAACTCAAGCAAAATGCTTGGGTCACAACATACAATTGATAATGAGATAAACCTAAGAATAAGAACAAGAAGAAGAATCTAAGAAATGTCTTGCACCCGCCAGATGCGTGTCCGTCTGGTTAACTGTGCACTTCAGTTCTTTTATGTGTTCGTTCCTAATAGTGTCCAGAGAAATGAAGTCTTGATAGGGCTGATGATGGAACCAGCAACAGGGCAGAGCTGGGATGAATGCAGGCCGTCCATCCATCCCAACTCCATTAACAACGGGCCTCTCTCTCTCTCTCTCGACTTGTCAGTCTCCCCCTGGTTCACCAGCTTGTGTCCCCCTCCACTCCTCCCTCACTCCCCTCTGCTCCTCAGGAGATTAGATGGTATGGGACTGGCCAATGTGCTTCCCTATAACGGTCTATCGTTTTCCGCATTTTCTTTCTCACTTTACTTCAGCTCGTTTTTTTCCATTGGATTTTGCTTTGGATTCTCGCTCTCTCTCTCTCTCTCTCTTTGTCCAGGACTTGGCTAAGAGACGCATCCTTTCATGGCTGAGGATGATAGGGGTTCCTGTAAATAGAGGAGAGAGAGAATGTTAGAGTGACGGAAAGGAGTAAGGGAGTTTATTAGTTTTCTATTTATATTATCGCATTTCCAATGACAAATAATGCAATGGCGCCTCACCCTCATGATAATATAACAATATAATAAAGTACGTGAGCAGTTTAAAAAGAAGTAGTTACAGAGTGGAGTTAAAGAAGAGGAAGAAAGGAAGAAGAACTTGGAATTAAGCCTTTTGTAAATGACCTGATGTAATGGCTAAAATATTAGCATGACTCCAACACAAGTACAAATCTAATCCCAACTACCATTTATATTTATATTTGTGTATGATCTGGCAGGCGTTGACTTTGTTGATATCTCTGCATGCATACATACATGCATTAAAGTAAAGTAAAATAGTAACGAAATAATAAAAATAGTAAAAACAGTATGGACAAAGAGTAGTAATAGGTTGTACGGTAGCATCTTTTTGTAATCAAATATTAATATTCAAGCCTTTATGAGAGTCCATCATCCTCTTGCATATTCCTCATTCCTTCCTGTGGAACAGTTTGTGGCCTTCTCATTGGTCCTTGATGATGTGCCCTTGTGACATGCTTCCTGATTCATGAGGCCAGCGTGTGACAGTTTGTCCACCACGCTGTGCTTCGCAGTGTGTTCTCGTCACTCTGATTCTGCAGCAAGACCCTGATGGTCTGCAGTAGCCCCCTCTCTCTCTCGCTCTCTCTCTCTCTCTCTCTCTACCTCTCTCTCTCTTTCTCTGTTTGTCTCTATCGCTCTACCTCTCTCTCTCTGTTACTCTCTCTCCCTCTCTACCTTTCTCAGTCTATCGCTCAATCTCCCAAAGTCTACACTCCGCTCTCCCCCTTTGTTTGTCATAATTATAATTTTCTAGTGTCTGTGTGCATTTATTCTGTAACAGGGTGAATATGGTGTAAATAAAGAGATAAACACAAATCTATCTACCCCTCTCTCGCTCTCACACTCACACACACACACACACTCCCTCTAGCCCCCTCCCCTCTCGCTCTCTCTCTTTCTCGCACATATACACACACACACACACATACACACACATACTCTCTCTCTCTCTCTCTCTCTCTCTCTCTCTCACACACACTCCCTCTACCCTCTGCTCCTTTCTCTCCTTCACACACACACACACACACACACACTCCCTCTACCCCTCTCTTTCTCACGCACACACAAAGCCGTGGCTCTGTATGTGTGTGTGTGTGTGTGTGTGTGTGTGTGTGTGTGCCTTTAAACAATCTATGGATCTCCACAGTACACGGCCTTGTTATCTGTGGCTCATGGATTCTGACATTGACAGGGCTGAGGGCTGAGGATCTTAGAGTACAAGTGTGATCTGTCCGTCTGCTCTCCCCCTCCACCCCCTTCTCTCTCTCTCTCTCTCTTGTCTTTAGTGGTGGAGATGGAGGGGGGGGGTAATTAGAGACTCCTCCACAGCTCCCAAGTTATTTAGGGAGATCGAGAGAGAGAACGAGAGAGAGAGAGAAAGAGAGAGAGGGAGAAAGAGAGAGAGAAGAGATACCCGAGGGGCTGCTCTCTCTCTCTCTCTCTCTCTCTCTCTCTCTCTCTCTCTCTCTCTCTCTCTCTCGAACAAACGAAGAAGAGGAGGACATTTGTCACAGCCCCCACCCCCGCCATCATCCCCTTTAAAAAAACAAAAACAAAAAAAACATGATTATTAGGATTAATTATGATTAAAGTCACAGTTAAACGTGCCTTAGGCTTCGGGTGTGTGTGTGTGTGTGTGTAAGGGGGGGTGGTGGATCTGGACCGACAAAGACACTCAAGGATGCATTAATGGACTTAGGAATCAAACCACAGGATTCCTGCTCATTCTACGTTGGTAGAATGGATACAGATACAGATGAGCTGCTTAACTATGAGTCAGTGGGAGAGGTGAAGACTGACTCAGGCGGAAGCTAATAGTACACAATCACATGGCTGCCAGGAAGGAGGAGAAGACTCAAATCCTGGACTGTCCTGAGGAGAAGAATCACAGGCGCACAACAGGGTGTCCTTTTCGGCTGGTGGACCCTGCTTTGATTTTCTCCCCTCCCCACATTCGTTTGACCCACTGTTGACACAAAACATGCCGACACCCACAACGTGTGCACACACACACGTTCTGCTTCCTCTTTCTGCTTCTTTTCATTTTTCTTTTTACTAATACCCCATTTCTCTCTCAGTCCTGCTGAAGACCACTCAACTTTCAACCTTCATCCTGACAGACCCCCACCCACACACACACACACACACACACACACAGACACACACCCAACCCAAGTCCCATCCTCTCATTGCAGGACCATCACCCTTACCCGTGTCATCCCATTCCCCACTCCTCTCCTCCCTGTCCGTCTTTCATCCCAATGCTTCA
>OOFB01008533.1:13346-29252 GCA_900323305.1 Trachyrincus murrayi | reverse complement strand
CTGATGGCTTGTGGGAAAAAACTGTTTGTGAGTCTGGTAGTCCGTGCCCGAATGCTCCGGAAACGTCTACCAGACGGCAGCAGTGTGAATAGTTCAAAGCCTGGGTGGCTGAAGTCTTTTGTGATTTCCCGTGCTGTCCTAAGGCATCGTGTGTGGTAGATGCCTTGCACGGAGGGTAGATGGCAACCGATGATGCGCTCCGCTGTCTTCACCACCCTCTGGAGGGTCTTACGGTCAGCAGCGGTGCAGTTGCCGTATGGCGGTGATGCAGCCAGAGAGGATGCTCTCAATGGTGCACCTGTAAAAGTTAGTCAGGGTTTTTGCAGACATGCCAAACTTCTTGAGTCTCCTCAGGAAGAATAGGCGCTTTTGTGCAGTTTTCACCGCCGAGTCTGCTTGCTTGGACCAGGTGAGGTCGTCTTTGATGAACACACCGAGGAACTTGAAGCAGGAGACTCTCTTCACTTCAGCTCCATCGATGTGTATGGGGGCGTGACCCCCCCTGCCGCTTCCTGAAGTCCACGATCATCTCCTTGGTCTTGCAGACGTTGAGAGAGAGGTTGTTGTCCTGGCACCATGTTGCCAAGTCACTGACCTCCTCTCTGTAGGCGGTCTCATCGTTGTTGGAGATGAGACCCAGGATGGTGGTGTCGTCTGCGAACTTGAATATGACGTTAGAGCTGCGTGTGGCCACACAGTCATGCGTGAACAGGGCGTACAGAAGGGGACTGAGTACGCAGCCCTGAGGGGCTCCGGTGCTCAGGGTCAGTGCAGAGGATGTGAGGTTGCCCATTGAGGTTGTGCATTGCTGTTGGTTCGTTACTGACTAACCTTTATTATACCACAGGTAATCTCGGATCCAGCAGTTCTATATGTTACAGCAGAATTTCTGAAGCTTTCAGAAGAGGATTTTAAGAAGCGTATTTCTACAGTGGCCAGTCGGATTGCTGGAATTGGGTTTGTAGACAATTAAAAAAAATAATAAATTAACGTGCATTTTAAGCTAGTAGCGCTGTGTTATGGGTGGCATTTTTCATATGAGCACGACTAGGTGTGCTGTCATGCTCATTTGATCACATTGTTCTTAAGGGGTTCGCACACTGGACGCGCCGACATTCTATAAATTCTAAAAATTCATAACATCCATTGCCACCCATTATATTAAGCGCGCGCGCGCACACACACACACACACACACACACACACACACACACACACACACGCTCGCCTGGTGTGCGACCGGGCCCGGCTTAAAGGTCTAGTTGACCAATCAGGTTGCTCGGTCGGCCAATTACATTGCTGGAGCGTAATTGGCGAACACAAACTCAGCCAGAGGTAGTAAACTGTAAAAAAAAAAAAAAAAAGTGTCTGTTGTAGAGCCGATGAAAGGGAGTTGGAGGCGGGGTGTTCAATATGGAACTCCACACTTTATTTTTCATTATTATATTACATCATGTTGCACGAACTAGCAGCATGCTAAACCCAAGCAGCAATGACAACAAAACGGAAACCGGAACAAGGTACCACACACTAACTGGTCCGTGGGGGAACACTAAATAACCAGGTGAATTATGTCCCGTACTGCTCCACCACACTGTAAAGGTTTCAATACCGTGTAGATCCCGCGAGATCGGCCCGGCCACATATCAGCGCAAGGCATGACGGGACTTCCTTTCTCTCCGAGGCCATATTGCCAATAGCACACTGTAAGACCCGCTCTGAGTTTTTAATGATTTAAAAGTACCAATAATCACCAAATACAGCTCTATATGTTCTAAGGGATTAACGACATATTTCTTATTTCATTCTCTCGAATTCAGGTTGGCCGGATCGGACTAAACTGCGAAAATGGTGGCCGCAAAGAAGACGGTGAGTGAGGCTCCGTCGGCTAGAGTTGCACGCTACCCCTTCACGTGGAGACACGGGGCCTGCTAGTGAAGTTAGCATCCCGTCTCAAAACATATCGAATTAGACATTCATAATATTTAACTGGTCTGTTGTACGCTTACGAAGATGCAGCTCAGTGTTGGTTCCTATCTTCGTATCTGTAGTGCAATGCAATCAAGCCTAATGTGTGCCCATATGACGGCTAAATATACTAGCGAACGATGGTGATCGTTTTCACCAAACATTTTCAAGTTGTCATTTATCTCGCCCGTATTTCGCCTGAGCGATGTTTTTTGTGTGGCAGTATACGGCTGATGCGCCGTTCATGGTATGCTACGCTTTATAGCAAATGTCTCCCACTGTCATCTGTAGGAACACATTCGTCCCCCCATGTGTCTTATTATTTTTTTATTTTCGATACAGAAAAAGTCGATGGAGTCCATCAACTCCCGACTCCAGCTGGTTATGAAGAGTGGAAAGTACGTGCTGGGCTACAAGCAGTCCCAGAAGATGATCCGCCAGGGAAAAGCCAAGCTGGTCATCCTGGCCAACAACTGCCCTGCTCTCAGGTAAAATGTTTGAAATAACATCAACATTTTTGATGGGGCCCTCAACCAACAAGTGAATTACGCTGGCATAAACGCTGGTTTAGCCATGCTTGTTTCTGCAAACATACATTTCTGCATTTACCTCCTAGGATTACATTTATTGTAAGGACTTACAAGTCTAATTGTCAATATAACTTTTTTTTTTAAAGGTGCTGCATGACATGAGCCTCATGCAAGTATCTTGTTATTGGCACCGTACTACTACTTATTAGGTACTAAAGTTGTACGTTTGTAATTGGGTTGTTTGTAGAAGCCCCTGGAATGTATTTATTAAGGCCGTTTAATGTACTGGAACCAGGACATAAAACGTTAAATTAGTTACGTTAACTTACAATGTAGGTAAACACTGCACCGTGCCAGACAAATACATTTCTTACGATGTGGGAAAACTCCAAATCTTACAGTGGACCGGCTTTCTTAATCAACAAATGCTATGCAAAAATGCTAAATACATTTTCAGCCATAAAGTCATCTGTAACATTAGCTCTGGTCAGTGGTCAGAGCTAGCCGTCAGCCACTTATCTCCCTGCAATGCAACTTGCATAGCCAAGTGGCTAAGACCTAACGTTAACTCTATTCCTGTAATGTAAAATGAAAAAGGCAATGTTTACTACATTGAAGGTCACCTAGCACTGCCCACATAGCTGCAGAGGCTATGACTAGCCAAGGCTGTAGCCAAGGGGCGCGTGCGCCCCCAAACCCGCCCATGTCACATCACAGGGCGATGGCTACGCTCAGAGCTCGGCCCTACTAACATTAAAGTGTAATTTAAAGTCATAAAATGGAGCCCACCTAACCTATTTAATTGCATATTTGAGTTACAAAAAGTCGATGTCTGTTTGAGACACATTTATGGGATATAATGAGAAACTTTCTACCTCACCCACCCTCCATGTGAAATGTTTTTTTGTAAATAATTTATTGACCCTTGACCATTTTGTTTCTAACCTCCACCCTCTTAGGAAGTCTGAGATTGAGTACTACGCTATGCTGGCAAAGACTGGTGTCCACCACTACAGTGGAAACAACATTGAGCTTGGAACTGCATGTGGCAAATACTACAGGGTGTGCACACTGGCCATCATCGACCCGGGTGAGTGTCCATGCAGACACCTTGCTCGTCACACGGCATTCTCTGGCTTTACTGGCAGCACCACACACTTGTGTGGTGTGAGTTATCTGCTGCTGTGCTAGATGCTGTTTGTCAGTAGTCACATTTGTGTTTTGGACTTGTAATGGTAAGCTGTTACACTCTACATGCCGTATTACGCACAACATTTCCGTTAATGCAAATGTGATTATTCTGAGAAGTATCACGTAATTGGACACAACTAGAGCACAACACGTGTACATGGATGGGATTTTTCATTCTAATTTGTATGTTTATAATGAATTGTCTATATATTATTACATTAAAACTGATTGGTCAGCTCTTTGCCCTGATGGGTCTCCTGTTTGGAGATTAAAGAGTGCATGAAGAAAACGCATGCATGAGCAAACGGTAAAATCCAACACCCCCCCCCCCTAGGATTTGTATATTATATCTCAAAAGATGATGAGCTAATGGCAGAGCCAATTTCAGCCATAACAAGCTCCTTGATTAATTATACTATTTCTTATACATTTACATTTAAATAAAATTATCACTTTAAATGCAGGTGCGTGGATGCAAATGGACAACTGCGCAAGCCATGCAAAAATGGCATAGAGGCTTAACTTTGTCACAATGGTGTCACAGCACTAATGGACACAATGGCTTATTTTTAGAGTTTGTTTTGACTAAACCCAGTCAAATGCTGTGCTCCATACCAGCCAGAGATCCATCCAAACCAGCATGCCTTACAGGGAATGTCATTTTGGTGATGCTGGCACCCTTAGACAGCCCTGTAATTATGTATTTGCTAGACCGTGAGGATTTGGATGCTGGGGTACTTGATATTTTGAGTGAATGTTTCTACTACTATCTTGCTTAATTTCTGACCCTTTCCTCTCTCTCTCTCCAGGCGATTCTGACATCATCAGGAGCATGCCAGACCAGCAGCAGCCTCCTCAGTAGAGATATTCCCCATGTTGTTATAAATAAAGTTGGTGAAATGGTACCTTTGATCTTTTCTTTCTCTTCTATATATTCATGGTGGTTTTTAAATGTTTGAAGTGATTTTTCTGATGAAAATGCATCAGCTGACTTCATAAGGGCAGAATTATGTTTGTAACAAATACCAGGCTGTACATTTAGCTAGAGATCTTGTATTTATCAGTACCCTTATTGATAATGGTGGGAAAGCTTGTTCACTTTGTTTGGTTCTACTCAAATTTCTAACAGTCAGTGAAACCACTAGAGCTCGCTAGTGCTCAGTTCTGTTGCCATGACTTGCTGCCTACATTCTAGGGTCACTTAATCTGAACCTTTACTAAAACTTGAGATTTAAAAACATCTTGTCGGGTATTTATTAGTCTCCAAATATTCATCCATTTGACTTGATTCTGTATTTTTCACCATATACGTCAATGTTATGAACCCACTGGTCTTTCATAATGGCATTAGTTTTACATAAACCTTGGGCATGACAGTCTGTGGTATTATCAGGAGCTGTTGGTAATCAGGAAAGAGCTCCATTCAGCGGTATAAGAACTGATGTGTCATAAATACAGGCAATTCAACACTTCGACTGTCTTCAAAAGCTGTGTTGTGTACTCCCTAATTCCTGAAAAATGAAAGGCTAGCCAATCCAAAATGGCCTACATGGAGATGTACTAGTGTACCTATTGGGGGTCTTAACACTAGACCATATATACTGGTAGAACCTTTGGTTTTAAATGCAACTGGATTTTACAGGCTTAGATGGACGATGTTGACAGATTTGCATTTCACAGTGCACACACAGACCAGCAACCATGAAATAAATAGTGAAATAATGAATTATGGAAATAATTTAAATGTGGAAATAAACAATTAAATAGCATATGCCCCCTTTTATTTAATGTATCTATTTCCCCTTTTAATTACTTATTTAATGTCACATTTAACCCTCCCTACAAGTAGGCCTATCGCTTCCTTCGAGCTGGAGAACATCCAGAACATGATGTCTTGGTGGTGACTTGAGAATGAAACGGCACCCCTGGGTTCGTCTAGGTCCCTAAACAATTTGGACATGGTGTACAGATCTGCTGCACCCCGGGGGTTACGGTGACAGTGCAAATATTAGCAGCATGGGAACAGAACAGACAAGTAGTGGTAGACCGTGGGTGGCAAGTGGGAACAGCAGACAAGATGCTCTGTAGATGTCCAATACAATATTTGTTTCTAAGAAAATGTATAAAAGTAGTCCTAATCTTGTGAAACAAAACACTTGTGTTACAAAACAAGTATGTTAATCTTATGTAATTGTTCCAATTAAAAAAAATATCTCAGCACTTCTGTCAAATCTATTAATTGCCACATAATATAGCATGTATAGAAGAATATATTAAATGGACATCCTTGATTTAGCATGGGAAATATTTTCAAAAATGTGTCCTAAAAGATTGGTCTTAGTTAAAAAAAATCTCCAATAGCCATCCTAAAATGACAAATCAGGGGAAAATATAGTTTTAACATCTATATGCAAGGCTATACATAGAGGCAATATTCCCCTCTAAACAAGGCCAATCGGAAAATGCCAACTAAACCACATCCCAATCCACACAGCTCGCAGGATTGAATGTCACAGATTTCCGAGCAAGATTGTAAATTCAGTCCCTCTTCAATGTTGGCTGAATTTCAACTTGAAATACAGCCAGACCAGATATATAATCCTCTGGGTAGTTTGGCCCAGTTTGTCCACTCGTCGCCAGCCTAAGACATGATCCTGATTCCCAGTTAAATGAAGCCCCCACAGGCAGATGAGGACAGTTATTTGAAGGCGAAAGTAGGAATGTTATTTCAGATAGTAGTTACCCTATTTTACTGTGGTATAAAATGCGTTTCACTCATTTTAGCACTTTTAAATCCATTTTATTCACATTTTTCAGATTAAAAAAAATGTTGACAGGCGCAGTGTTTGAACCTGCATAAAAATGTATGTGGAGTGTGTGTTGTTGGTGGCTGGTTTAAGCAGCCTCACCTGGTCTGAGTCAGGCTGATTAGACTCTGGGGCTGCTGGGTGAGGCTGCACACTTGTGGGGCATTTGCCAATCAAGGCCTACAGATTAAACCAGCCACCAGCACACACACTCAGGAGGAGCGCTATCATGTCAGCACTTACCACCTGCTCTACCTGCTTAAACCAATCTCAAACTCTGCAATAAATGGTTTAATCATCATCTGCCTGTGTCCTACTGTTGGAGGATCCCAGAACAGCCACTATAGTGGCATGTAGCAGGGGAAACTGCTACAATGTACTTTATCAGGTTTTACACTGATAAAATGCTAAACTCAGTTTGGCAAGAAAGAAGAAATATGAGTGCAAAAATAATTCTATGGAATATCATATATCCAGTCAATCATTGGTTCAAACAAGCCTATGCACTGTTTGATACTTGTAGAACTACTTGCATGGCTCTCTGATAGGCCCTATCATAAAATGAATAAAACAATCAGGGTACAAATCTCAAAACATATTGTGGGCCCATATTGTGTTCTTATTGACTTAGAACGAAGCCCCTGATCCTGCCTTTAAAAAATGCTCAGGTTTTTTCTCCATTTGGCCCTAATCTCATAAGTGGAGCACAGGTGTGTCGCATCAATGCTTAATTAGCAGGTGACCGGGTAACCATATCAGCCAATAAGAGAGGGAGTCATCTAATGCAAACCAATCTACAAGTAGTGTTGGGGTCTGGCTCCCCTTTAATAAAGATCCCTTCTTAGATGCACCAAATGCAAGATGTTCCTCTGCATTTACAAAAGATAGAAATTGCTTCAGGGATTTTCACAGCTAAAACTGAAAGTGGAGGATCAGTAATTGGTTACTGATTAAAATCCTACCATCCATTACAGTGGACAATAAATAAATAAAGCATAAATTGGAAGATGTTTGTTTTCTCTAAGTTCTCAGGAGGTTAAAGCAGTGTTCTCTTACAACCAAACCTCATTCACAACAGCGGGGAGAGGGAGAGAAGCGTGTGACCTACTTATTTATATTCCCAGTGATAGAAAGTCGGTGACTAGTCTGGTGCGGCTGCTGCAGCCAAGGTAATGCAGTGCTCCGCTTCGAAGAGATTAAGTTCTGCTTGATCCGTCCTCTTGATCATCCCTGCAGGACGGGGTGGATTGCCCGCTTTCAAAATCATCCTGCATGTGTTGTGTGGTGTTATTAGGAATCACTAAATGACCAACCGACAATGAACATATAAATAAATAAGCAAACAGACATGTTGAGTTAAATGTTTTTTTAATCATAAAGATTTGAGGAAGACAAGTGACAGTCGATGATGAATGGACAGTCAAAATGGTGGTACAGTCCCAAGTGATTCTTAAGAAATGTGGCATTGATTCAAGTCCCCCCCACACACATCTACAACATACTTGTTGATCTTGACTTGGCCGAAGTTCACCTCCAATCACATCGGAAACAATACATTACAATTAGTAACGAGGGGCCGCATGTTTCTTTCATAGTGCTGAAAGCTTCAACCAACCCTGACAGTCTGAGGACCTTAATGGTCCCCAAAAGGGGATCAAAACCACGAGTGTACCAGGGTACAACAAAAAACTTAATACATCACATTGCGTTGAATGGTCTCCGAATTTTCCTTAAAGTGCAAGTTTGTCTACAGTTTTATCCATACAAGTTGGGTTTACAAGGAGACAACTGGGGGGGGGGGGAAACAAATCCACTACTAAGATACACCGATTTAGTTGTACATAATCATTAGCATGTTTTGCTCTTGCATAGCTTCATTACTGTTAAAAGTCCTAGAATATATTTTATTGTGAGAGCAAATAATGGGAAGGAAGAGGATATGGCATAATACATAATTTATATCCCATGGTTATTTTCAGTGCTACTTAATACAGCTGAAAACAGCTCCTCGGTAAAGGAGGTCTTGCATACATCTTACCTATCTACCATTCTATGCGAAGTAAAAGCTAATTTCCATCTAGGCTAAATTTAGTGGCTCACTAGCAGGGGAAATTGCTGCATGTGCAAAATAAAAAAAACCAGTACATCAAAAACACAGTCCTCACATACAAGGTAAGTCACGTCTTCATAGGAAAATGCCCTCAGTACAGCCAATTTAAAATACCAGTTTGTACTGGCCCAGTCTGTACTGTAAGGACCAGTTTGTACTGTCCCATGTAAAAAAAGACAGTTAATTCTGTTCACCCTTCAAAAAAGAATATTTTTTAAAACCGGTATCTCCTTTAATGTGTGTATGTGTATGCATCATGAAATCCATAGAATTGTAAAAATCTGTGAGTCTGGTTAAATGTATGTCTAAGCAACCTGACAGCTTATAAAGACGTCGGTGGAAAGAAAAAAAAGACGGAAGTGAAAAAAAAAAAGAAGGGCAAACAGGAGTAGAAGTGAATAGGTAAACAAGTTTTGTGTTGGCAATGAACAGGTTTTACAGACGTGTGTGAAAAACAGATACAAAAAGGAGGACGCCGTAGTGTTTATTGGTCAAGGAATCCTTTGTGAAGATCTCTTTTTCTACTGAACGAACCTCCCGCTTTCCAAAGTGTTGAGAGTGTCGAGTCGTAACAGGGACACTTCAAATCAACCCCAACATCACATTTCTGTTATATAAAAAAATTCATTACAAAAAGACCCCCGACATTACATTCAAAGAGGGAATCAATTGTCGATTAAAAAAAAAGAAAAGACAAAGAACAAAAAGTGCTCTTTTAAAAACACAATAGTTTGTATTTCCCCTCGCTCCATCTCTACTCACCCCATCCCCCCACCCAGGTAGCTTCATGTATTAGGACGAGACCTCAACGGGTAAAATTCACAGTATTAGAGGACAGTAGGAGGCTAGGCTAGTGCACATTTCAATCCAGAGGAAAAGTGCTAATTAAATTGGAGGGGGAGAGGAGAGGTGGGGGAGGGGGGGTTACAAAATATCACCGTAAAGGGGACACTACTCTCTTTTCCCTGAGAGAGCCTCTTCATCATCATCATCATCATCATCATCATCATGTAATTGTATCATCCCTACTTTCATTTGAGTGGTTGAGTTGGGGGTCAGGGTGCCGGAGAGCGACGTCTGACACGATGGAGAAGCTGACGCCAGCGGATTGGGGAATGGGATGGCCTAGGGAGGAGGGGAGAGGGGGTGATTCATGGCTCCATGTACTGGGGAGGGGGCTCCTTGGGTGTGATGGCGACGGCCTCCTCGTAGGGTGGCAGCAGGACCTGAGGACCAGAAGGAGAGGGTTAGAACCTGAGAGGAGGAACCCCACACCTCGCGCCAGTGGGACTAGATGACTGGGTTGGTTGGTCAGATACATTGATACATAGCAGTAGGTTATCTATTACATGAAACTCAAAAATTACGTACTTTTTTTTTTGTTGGTACAATCAATCAAGTATCCAGGATTTATCCATCCATCCATTATTAATTACTGATTATTATCCTTGGTTACTACCAAATTATATCTTAAATGACAGAAAGGTTCTGGGTTTGATCCCCAATGTCCACAGTGTTTATGCCCAACTTCTCCCTGCTCCTTAATGACCTGTATCCAAATGTACTGCACGTCGCTTTGGATTAAAAGTGTTGGCTAAAATAGTAAATTCCCTTAAAGCAACACAATGTAAACACATCTAGCTCTATCGATGCTCTTTAGCCATTCCATTTTATTTTAGGTCTAATTCCCCCCCACCCACATGGGAAAATCCCCAGCTTTATAAAACAACAAAGCCTTCTATCTTTACCACACAAATCCTCCCCTTAAAGGTGTTACAAAACCAGTCCATAATCCACACACACCGGACACGGACACCAGACACACAGACAGACAGTGAGGGAGAAGAGCAAAAACATCCTCAAAGGGGCTTGTGATTGTAAAACAGCCGGCAAGGCCAGGCAACCACCACACACCACCAGGGAGGGTTGATTGGAAATGAAGCAGACACACAAGTATGGACCATTATGTAACTCGTCCAGGAGAGAAAGAGAGAGGGGGGGGGGGGTGAGGTTAGAGGGCAGTAGTGGGAGAAACGCTGACCCTCCTCTTGTGCATGTTAATGGGGTTTATATAAAGAGAGTGAGGATAATAAGGGAGGTAGGAGGCTTCAGACGCACGAGGGGCTTTCGTTAGTAAGGGGAGCGCTTGTTTTATCACAGGCCCCCGGGCTGGAACATAGACCACGTGATGACATAATAGGGGGATGGGGTCATAACGATGATCTATACGTAATCATACATTTTCATTTTTGTGTACAAATGTAGTTGTAGCACAACGAGATTTAGTGCATTTGAAATACTGATGTGGTCTTTAAAATGAGAGAGAACAACAAGGACAGACAGACACAATCAGAAGGCCTTGCGTGTGTGCAACAACGACTAAGAGCGTTATGTGTCAGTGTGGAGGATTAGCGACCGACGGATGGAAAAAGTGACGGGGCTAGAGCTCTTCTGACTGTTTGAGTCGACCCTGAGGAGGACAAGAGAAAAGGCTGACGCTAGCCCTCTGGCCGGCTATCCAGTGAATTAATAGCACCTGCAGTGTGTCAACATGCTGAAGGTTAGCTAGGAGGCAGCGGTACCACAACACTGGGACATGGGCCAGTAAGGACCGTAGTCCTACCCAGTCTATTGTTGGAAATCCTTGAGAATGGACTACACAGGGTCAATTAGTTATAACGAGTAACTTCAACCTTCAATTAAAATGATGAATGACAGCCCATGTTTGTAACCACAATTCCTTGAATTCCATGAATGTGTTAAATCCTAAATAGATCAGAATCACACCATGTAGTCTTATTATGGCTGTCGATCTTGAATTTTTCATTAAAAAAAATGCAATGATATTTGCAATCCTCAACACTACACAAAGTGTAGGCCAGCATATTTTTTTACTGGTTTTCCCATTGCAGATGACATTCAACGCATTCACTCAGCAGATTAACTAAATGAATGCGCGGGGACAGTGGGGGCGGAGACTGACCGTGGTGTCGTTGGTGGTGACGTAGACCAGGACCTCGGTGGTGCCCCGCCCACTCACGTATCTGTAGCAGTTCCACACGCAGCCAATCAGATAGGCCTGTGGTAGAGAGAGAGAGACAGAAGCACAGGTGAACATCGCCTACATCGTGACTTAATGGAGACCGAACGAGGGATTTCACGATCAGGGACCTTGTACAACAACTAATACAAGTCAACTGTATATAGTCATTTATCACAGTTATAGACTTCACAGAAGTCCAGATGTGATAAGATGGCAATTCATCAAATAAGTAATTTATTCATTCATGTTATTATGATTATATACCAACTATACTTTTAATATTTTCTCTAGGTTAGCATTTAGTCCCAACTCTAATGTTGTTGTGAGCAGTGCAATCACAGGCAGAAGAACTAGAACAAGAACAAGAACGGTGGTTAAAAAAAGCCAGTTTGTGCTGGGTTACTAATGCACCGGCTCAGGAAATACGCTGCTAATTTTAGAGCAGAGCCATCTCGTCTGTTTTATCTCTCGCTATTTCTCATTCTCATCTCTCTGACGCATTTCATCTTTTATTTGCTGTATTTACTCCCCGCCCACCGCCCCCCCATCCCCCTCCATTTGTAACAGCTCTAACTTTGATCCCATGACTCTCTCTATCACATCTCTCTATAGCTCCCGCTTTTTGCTCCATCGTGTCGCCCGGGGGCTGATTCTAGGTCAGTTGTATGCCAGCGTCAGTCAGCTGGAAGATGCAGCATACAGCGATCAACTGAACTGATGACAACTCTGTGTGCACTGATGGAAACTCCGGTAAAAAAAAGGTTCCCGGACTGACTGACCACAGCACAGAAGCTACTCCCAAGACATTAGTTCCAGTAACTAAGAGCACACACTTGGTCGAGGAGCAGCAGCAGCATCATCATCATCATCATCAATCAAATGGGAGATTAAAGTTTATTCAGTATTCTGCGCTAGCTGGACTTTATACACATATACACATGACTGCTACTTCCTGTCTCTCGCTTCCTCACGGCCGGTGTTGAGGTGTGATCTGTGCCCATGCACGGCCAGGCGCTAAGGAGCGCATGGTTGAATGGGTGTCCTGTTTCCCCCTGACTCACTGCTGAGCTCTGGCATCCCTGCCTTCTATTAAAAGCATGGGGAGAGGGTGTTTGCCACGGCTGACTCGGCGGTCTCTTAACACACAGTGTACTGTTCCTATGTTAACCTAACCATGCAGGAGTGGGAGAGTCTTCACTGCGCTGATTATGTGGTGTGATACTCTTTCCTGACAGGAGAAGGACAAGGTTTGAATAATGTGCATCTATATGTAGGCCTGTGCATAAGCTAGTTCTCTCTAGAAGAACAAAGGTAAATGTGTACTAGATATATTATATGTATTTCTATGGGCTTTTGACAGGACACTGAATAGAAACAGGGAAGTGGGTTGGAAAAGACATTGAGCATTGAACCAATACGCGATATGATAAATAATAAATGATAGTTCTTAACAAGTATAAGACGTTTTAAGGATGAGGATGTACCTTGAAGGAGAGGATACACCCTACGAAGAGCAGCACAGCGAGGACGAGGCACAGGTTGTTGGTGGACATGATGTCCTCTTTGTAAGGGAATGTTCCCGGCTACGAAAGACCGTTACATTCAAAGTCAAGTTAACAAAGAAACAATAATTACACAAAGTCAGCTTGTAGAAAGAGCTCATGGCTTTCTGGTCGGTTTTGAGTGAAATACGAAGCAATCAATGTGACCCATGAAAGGATGTGTACATATAGAAATAAGGTGGACATTTATTTAAGAAACTATGATTACCAAGTACATCTTCTCAAATAACCCGACCGAACAGCTGTTTTGTCTTTGTTGTCATGCTATATTACACACTATTCCAAATATCCATTACACACAAATTCAAAGGCAATCACAGTTCAAAAGTGTGTGTGCACGTGTGGACGTGCGTACGCTCTCACCAGCTGCTGAAGGTAGTCCTGCACCGTGTTGGGATAAACCATCACACTGATGGCCACCAAAGTGTTCAGGGCAAAGTCAAAGATTTGGTAGCAGAAAAATGGTATGATCCACGCCGCATGTTGCTATTGGAGAGAAGGAGAGAAAAGGGCGAGAGAGAGAGAGAGAGAGAGAGAAAGAGAGAGACAAGGATGAATGAAGGGAACATGGTTAAATGGTTTACCATCTGTATTCAGTGATCTGGAGTCAGGTCTTTGTGTCTTGTTGGGTGGGTTAATTACCTTGTAAGCCCCATATGTCGCCATGCCACATATTAGAATCATGAGCAGGGATATGGCAGTTGCTATGCAGATGTCTGTAAATAAAAAAATCGGAATAATTAACAACCATTTAAGGAACCTCATTCAGTGTGTAGAAGCAATACCATTGGACAACAGCAATTGCTGTTGTAGATTCCCTACATTATTTTTGAGTTTCATGTAATTGCTGCCGACATGTGTGTCAAGAGCAATTGCTGCCATCTGTAACGTAAGCCATGTTTTGACGTTGACATTGACATACAGTGCAGCCAAAGTCATTTCTTTTACTATAAATAGCTCTCAAATCTGTCCTTGGCCAATCGAGGATGATTCACTGTCAGCAAAAAAGGGTTATTGTTACGCAAGCACAGCTAAGTTTAACATGGCGTAAAATGGCCCTCGAACACATTCGAGTCATGGCTTGGGAAGTGTCAGAGTGTAGAAACACTATCAGTGTCACCACTACACCAAGCCCTCTTCTGTCTCTGTCACATTGAATTGAGGTCTGTTTAAACCATGCGTCCCGTTCCACCTCTAGTAGTAGTTGGCTTTTCATTCATCAAAAAATCCCAGGTGATTCTAAATGGATGCATTTTTTAGGCTGTTCGAATTAGACTAATAAGCATCGTAATAGGCATCGTATTCTAATCGTACAATAGTAAAAAATATATAAATATAAAATCTATATTAAAATATCCCTTTGTGCAATGTACAGCCAATAATACAGTACCATCACATTACTGATATTGAAGTATTCACTTGAAGAAACATGACATTGTTATAGTATTATTATATTTCATATTAAATACCCCTCTACTGTATTACGCTGATGCAGGGACAGTTGTACAGGGTCTATCCATCCCCTGCCATGCCTCAACCCAACATGACTCAAGTGTGACCTGAAGAACCTGAGCCCTCCCACGACACGGGAAACACCCTGGGTTTATGTAACGCAATACACACGCACTAGCACGCTAACGTGCTAACCTGCCGCAATGAGGGCCCCCTGCTCCACCTTTGGCTTAGTGCCCGCGATAGTTACGGCACTGACACTCAGTTAAGACACCGTAAATAAAAAAAGACACAGGCACACACACACTCAATCACATGCACGCCCATAAAGGGGGCGGAGGTGCAGTTGAATCTCTATCTCTATCTTTTTTTTTTTTTCCCTTATTAGTCAGCCCTGATTTTCCTTAAACGTTTTATACCTATATTTATGCTTTCTCTTTCTATCCGCCACTTGCTGCAGAACAGATTGAATTCTTATGGCACTTGAATGTTACGTTATATATAGTTTCTTCTAATATTACTCAATTCTCATGTGACTACACCCAATCATCATTTGAAGGCTCTCGTTTGAATGAATACCTAAGGTCAGCATACGACTTAGAGCAGCACATATTACGTTTTACCCCCCCCCGAGATGTGTGAAATGTCTTAAGTGTGATATGCCGATTTTATGTTCCAATAACCATAATGTGGCTGCATGGATATTCCTGGGAACGTTGGTAGTCGAGATAGCAGTTCCCATGGGAGCGAGGAATTTCAGTCCCGTTCAGGGTCGGTTTCCCCAAGAGGTGCCAGATGGCCAAACCATGACTGGGAGGATGGTATGTATCTACTCTGAAAGAGACTCTGACCGTGAGCTCCCTTAAAGACAACATGCATATCTCTCTCTCCCTCTCTCTGCTAACTCAACCGATGGCAACGAGCGGTCGCCATTTTAATCTGACTGAGAATTAGAGCAGTCATTTTTAATCAGAGTGACCACCACACTGCCGGCAGCAACATGGGCAAGCAAGCAGTCACACACACACACACACACACACACACACACACACACACACACACACACACACACACACACACACACACACACACACACACACACACACACACACACACCCACACACACACACACACACACACACACACACACACACACAGCGTACCAGGTAATTTTCACACCACAGCTGCAGTCAGGAGCCTGAAACAAGCTGTGAAGCTGTGATTTAATAACTCTTCAAAGAACT